>JAQGAP010000392.1:0-37139 GCA_034697805.1 Orchesella bifasciata | reverse complement strand
GTTTCTAATAAAAAAAGACTCATGTTTCTGATTTTTTCGCAATTTTCTCATACGCGGCTTTCTTACGAAATATAGCGGGGATTTCTTATTTAAATCTTCACGTTTATATTTGTCCCTAAACTAAACTTTTAAAATGGCTATTTGGATACAAATTAAAATTTCAAACGTAACTTGTATTTTTACATTTGCATATTACAATGTAATTTGTAATTTCGATCAAATCAATTAAAAATGTAATTGTATAAAATGTAATTTCCGTTACATAAATTTTTATGATTAATTTGTAATTTTGGTTCCAAAAAATGTAATTTTAACAACTCTGTCGTTTGCTAATTGCATTCATCGTAAATTTAAGAATGGCCTAATGAATGATGTTTTAATCAGAAATTACAGTTGCTTCGAATAATTACACACATTCATTGCTCGTAGAAATTAATGATTTGACCAAGTTTGGGAGGTCTCCTCGTACGTCAATCTGCAGCAGCAGATAAGTTCCAAATCCAATTAGAAAGATTTCTCTTTTCTCACAAATATAAAACTCAAGATCTACGAACCACTACGTACATTATATTTCATTTCTAGTTGATTTGCATTGGTGTTGCGTTCTAAGTACGTTTTTTATTGTCAAACTAAAATTCGCTTAATAAACACGGACACCGAGGTCAACAATCCTATTAAATTTATGTCCATTTAATTTTTTGATACTTGCCGCTTTCTTACCAGGAAAATAGGCTGGTCTCCAAATGTGTCTATGCAAAACATATGGGTTCTAATATTCATTTAATTTGTTAATAAAATGTTTTAATTTTCCTTCAGTTTCACAGGGATTAAAAAAACTTTGCATAGTAAAGAGTTAGAAGCCCTGTATTATATTATAGGAAACTAAAAACTTACTAGGAGTTCTGCCCAGGTTCGGGAGTTGAAACGAATTTATAAGATCTATCAAACAAATACGATAGAGAGTGAGCTATCAAATAAAAGCATTACGGTAATCAATGTGGTGTTGATAGTTACGATAAGAAGAATTCTAGCAAAAGTTCACTAGCCGGTTTACTTGTAGTCCACATTTTTATTTTGAATTGTTACAAAAGAGTTTGCAAGAGGTAAATAAGTCTGCAGCTAAATGACACTGAGCCGTCTCTTTCCAACCTTCAACTCAGCTTGTTTCACTCGCGAAGATAATGTGGGGTAGTAATTCCAGTTTGTTGATACTGGAACGAGACAAGTAGATACATTTTACTTTGACTGGCAAGCAACGGGTAGTAAATCAGACCAGTTTTCCCATAATCTACTTTGGCTTGTTTGTTGAGTGGCATGCATTTAGCAATTGAATATCACACTTCGAGCACATATACCCATAAATGCATAAAACATGTATGTTATAAATATATAAATTCCTATTCACATATTTCCTGATGATAGCTTATAAATCAGAGTGTGGAGCCACACACGCTACAAAGTATACAACGACTACATTACATCTCAATCATCATCATTCTCAATTTAGTTGCAAAACTACACTTTGTCCAACTGCTGCCGATTAAAACAACTTTGGAAAAGTATTATGTGTATTGTTACAAACCCAACTCGCCGTTTCAAGACTTTGAGCACATTAATTTTTAATGTGTATAGTTATTGCTAGTTCTTTTGTTTTGCAGCGAGGTTTACAGTCATTTGTGTTACATGACTACTCATGAGTGAAGACCAACAAGAGCTTTGACCTTGGGTCCAAATTAATTCAAATCCTAAACTAAAACTGGAAAAGATTACGAAATTCAGCTAAACAAAAACATCCCCGAATCATCACAATCTCGCAAAAATAATGAGAACCATCAAGTTGTATTGAAGCTGGAGCTAATCAGAGTTCTATACAGTGCACTACCAGAAATATCTTCGTTCCATGCCCCCCACTAAAAAAGTAGTAAAAAACTGGTTTGAGCTATCCAACTCAATTAAAAAATCATTGAATTCGCGATAATATTGATCTAAACGATAATTCTACTTTTTGCTCTCATTTTGTTTTATTCTGGTACTGCTTCAACTGAGTTGAGTTTGCCATTGCTTTTATCATTCAACATTTTTGTGGCAATGTTTGTGTAACCTTTTTTCAGAACCAACTCTGACCATGTATGCTTCGTATAGTTATCAACCTGGCTGGAAATGGCAAATTTAATACTTTGTATGGAGCTGCAGGGTGAGCATGAATTTATCTAAATGAAAATCTAGTCAGGTTTCATGCTACATTGCAAAACTAGATTTTTTGCAACATCAAAGCAAGGTTACAATACAAGTGAATATAAAATGCTCAACAAAGTAGTTTCAGTTCTACCTTTGAACACTGCGGACGGAGAAGTATTGATGGCATGTTTGAAACCTTGAAAGTGTCTTCTCCCTGTTTTCCAGTGAGTTTGCAAACATGTCACAAACATATTACTTGTCAACAATATTTTTAGGTGTAGTTGTGTTTCTCGGGGTTGTATGTAATGTGAGTTCCGTAAGTATTGAGAAATATTTGACGCTCACCTTGAGCCAGAAGACTGCGTTGGCCCAGGTTAGTTTTCAGCCGAAATTTAGCAAAAATTACATTGGTAAACAAGGATATTTACCAAGAAATTCATTCACTTTTCAGTTTCGACAAAGAGTTGAGCCTCTATTGAAGGCTAATTATATGAAACAGGATACCTACCTTATTCAATGGCTGCGAGGTGGCTAATTTTTTATATAAAAAATTTTATCCTTCCATTATGCCAAAAATTTGGATTTTTATTCCGTTCTATTTAAATTTCAGCACGAAATTTTGACATCGATTCCGCAGAAAAAATGCTGCGTGAGGTAACAAAAAGACAGAAAAATTTCAATTAGTAATCAAATAATTTTATTTCACGTTTTTTGGCTTTCCCATCAGAACCTGAAATGGAGAAAGGAAAATGCAATAGATAACATGAGAAATGAAGACTTTAGTGATATGTGGACAGATTACCACGCAACGATAGATACTTACGACAAAACCGGACGTCCAGGTACACATCAAGAGTAAAAATAATTAAGATTATTAGGTAACGCTTTGTGTGTATTTGACCTGATTTTCAGTCGGTGTGATAGACATTTATGACTGGGACATACGGCGCGCAGTTATTCAAGGAAAGGGACCGCGATATATTCGCTTCGTAATAAATCTCATAGAAAACATCACCTCACAGGTGTATGAGCGACAGGAAAAGTTTGGAATGAACGTAACACAAGTTGTGGTTTTGGGCAACGCGGACGGATTCAATGTCATTCAGCACGCGTGTCCACTCTGCCTCCCACTTTGGATACAATTTATCCAAATTGTTGAGAACTATTATCCGGAAGCGCTAGATGAACTCATAGTTATTGATGGTGAGAAATATATTATATATATACAAAAAATTCAGTAATTATTGATATAAAGTGAGCTTGACGTAGACGAAATGAATTCAAAATTTAGCTCCGCCTACAATTCAAGTCGTGCTGGAAGCAATCAAACCCTTTTTAACCAAAACTACGAGAGATGCCATCCGGATTTTTAGTCCAAATAAAGCCAAATGGATGGAGTATTTGGACTTTAAGATAAGCAAAGAGGAAAGGAGGAAACAATATGGGGGAACAAAGGCTCCGTTTAATTTTCAGTGATTGAAAAATGTTGAGATTATGTGGATTTATTTCTCACAATAAAATTCGTTCGAACAAACAATTACAGCTAATTTAATGATGGGGATCCATGTTACTGAATCAAATACCCATACGAACAACTCATACCCAACACGGGGGTAACTGAGTGCATTCCGAGTTGTCGATTACCTGGTTCTATACATTCGCAGAAATTCCTTGTGAAGAAAAGATGTAATAAAAACAGGTTTGAGCAATCCATCCCAGTTAAAAAAGCATGATATCTGCGATATTCTTATAATTTATATCAATGAGAATTTACCTACTTGCTCTCGTTCCGGTACTGACTCAACGGACTTGATCTTGTTTACATAGCATTGTGGTTATTCATCTTTTTCGGGATAAGCTTTTCTTACTTCTTCCCTATTGGAACTAAGAAAGAGTATGCTTCGCTTACGCCTCAAGTAAAATAGTAATCTGATAAATTTCATAGATTGGATGAAATCCAATTAGAATCCCGTACGGTTTCACGGTGAAGTTGCGAAACGGGTATTTTTGTAAAACTCATGAGAAAATGGTCGGCTAATATTTATTTTTGCTATTTTCTGAACCAATCAGTCATAATTTTACCTTCAAACTTTTCGAATGAATACTTTTTTCGTAGGCTTGTTCTACGTTGTCCGTAAATTAGGAAATAGGCCACATACATTTTTCACCTTACTTTTAGGTGCAGTTGTGTATATGACACTGACCTCGAGCCAAATTGACTCAAAAGCAATGACTACATTGCGTATGGAACCTCAAATAACCATGAAGATGAGCTGGAAAAATTCATTGGGAAGTATTGGCAACAGTAAAGCAAATGGAACACGTTGCGCATAAAAAAATTAACAAGGAGCACCAATACGTCCATTTCAGATAGATTTTATTCCTAACCCCCACACTTAACACAAGTAACCCAAATTCTCAACTGTAAATATTGTTCGTGGAGGAATAAACGAAACATTTTGAAAACTTAGCTCTAAACTCTAACCACCAACATTTCTATATATTTTTGTCACTTTTGTCAATATTTGGTTTACCTAAATTCACCAATAATTCGTACTGAATGCCGAATAGGTGTAAATAAGGGGTGAGCAACAGTTTTGCGGAAATGTGAAATTAAAACCAGGACGTTTTCTAGTTCTTAGTGCAGCATTAATTATTCCCACTTGCAATCAGTTTACAAATCTTTTAATTTATAATTCGTATCATATTTCATTATCCCCTATTTATTCCGTTTCCAGGGCACGCCACCTGGATATATTTCCGGTCGATAAAATGAAATTTAGTTCAAGTAAATAAGCTTTCTAATCTTTTCCGGCCATTCTTTCTGTTGAGCTTGGACATTCCATACATTAAGATCCTTTACGTACCAGAAACTTATTTGCTATATTTTCAAAAAAAGGTTTCAAAACTGAGCTTGAGTGTTATGAAAACACTGTCAAATATTTTATATAAACTTTTCCTTACTCCTCTGGAATGGGATGAAGAGTCGGGACGATTTCGAGTTAGTACCCAAACAATTGTGCTCCGCAGATGTGATTTTGTGTCTAGACTATTCTTTCTCATTTATTTTGCATCCAGTTGTCTTCACACTTATGCTTTTATGTTCAGGAAAGAATCCCTCGTATTTTTATTTCTAAGAGCTGTATTTGCAACCATCCATCTTACCGCTATAGCATCAATCCCGCACGGTCGATCTACAGTGCATGATTTTTGTCAGCTTTTTTGCTGTGTTGGAAACTTTGGGAGGCGAGAAACTGAAGGTAAATTGTAAGTTTTTAATTCTTTTTTTAAAATAAATTACATGTTATTTTGTTACATTACATTGCAGAATGGAAGTACTTGCTTCCCAAAAACAGGAAGGGAATTCCCATGGACTCTTGTATAGCAGTGGTGATATTAGCTATTTTAGGCATCGCTCCTGCATTGGCAATGGTCACCTTTGCATTCCCCTGCCAACACATTTCGTCTATAGTGTTTAGCCTGGTTTACCAAAAAGCTTGTTCCAATTTTGCTTTGCATTTAGGCTCGTTTGTCGTGGAAGGATTTTTAATTGCCGTTCTGGCTGCGCTGGGGGGTTACCCTACAATCCTTTTTACAGCAGCGATCCAGATCATAAACAAGCAGCTCGCGTATCTCAAGTATGAGCCTTTAACTGTTACGTGAGTTCAAAATAACTGGTCTGGTTAAAAATATGTAATTTCTGAATTCCAGACACATATGCAAATTCACAGCTTTCAAGAACACTGAAAGACGCTGGAAGGTTCTTCTCTGGTACAAAAAATGTGAGCTGTTCATCCACCTCATTAATTTGGCTAACCAAATGTTCATCTTACCGCAGGCGCAGTCTGGAGGCTCTGTACTAATCATTGCGGGCTTGTACATTATGATTGACGCAAATGGGAAAATTCCAGCGATTGCCTACAACATCTGCATTGCTTTCACCATTCAAATAATCCTGTATATTTTCCTTTTACTTCGTGTTGCAAGCGGTAGTTTGACCAATTCCAAATCCTTCTTGAGGTCACTTAGGAAATGGCCGGTGTGCAAAGATGGTGTGCTTAGAAGGTATATACGAGCGTTTCGACCTTTGAAAATCCAAATAGGAGCATTTCACGTTGCTGATAAAGCAAGGGCTCCAGCACTACTTCGGTTCTGCTTACAACGAACGATCTTCTTCGTTGTGAAGTCAAGAACCGGCTAATCACGTTGTGAAGTCAAAAAATTGAAAAAAAATTCACTTGTTGGAAAAAAAATATCCGTAGTAGAAAAAGCAATTACACACATTCAATACTCATACAAATTAATGATTTGACCAAGTCTCCTCGTTCAATCTGCAGCAGCAGTAATGTTCCAAATCCAATTAGAAAGATTTCTCTTTTCCCACAAATATAAAATTCAAAATCTACGAATCATTTTATAGCATCATATATTTACCCACAAATGTACATCGATTTTATTATCAGTTTGCTAATTGGTAAATCGTAAATTGAAGAATGATGTTTTAATCAGAAATTACAGTTGCTTTGAATAATTTGTAGTTAATTCTCTAACCAACTAACGAAGCATTACGTGGTTGGGGCAACGTTAGACTGTCAATGAAAAACGTAAATTATCAATTCATTTCTGGTTGATTTGCGTTAATTTTGCATTACGTTTTTTGTGGTCAAACTGAAATTCGCTTAACAAACACGGACATCTCTATATACAACCTTTTGGTTACGGAGTACGATTTTCTTATAGATTATTGCATTTACGCTTACTTCTCAGTACTAATAGCCTTGATGTTAGTAGTAGTAACTCGGCAAAAATCAGCAGACCATTTATCCATGCAAGCTTACTAACAATCTTCGTGTTTTAAAGTTCATTGGAAAACCCACAGAAGTTCGCTATACTTTCATAATTCATTATATTAACATTCAACTCATTTCGTATCGAACCATGATATGATAGAACCAAGCTTTTAAGTATTCATGAATGAACGTACGGACGTTATTGATTGGTGTTGGTGATTAAACTAATGATTCCATTCATACATTCACATTTCTATGAAACTTGGCTACGGTGCTTGTTTATTGAAAAAAGGATCCAAGCATTGAAGCATGACAGCATCATTTTTACATTTTTATGACCGGCTTCTTTTTTGACGCAGTCCATATCTTTCGGGAAAAAAGTGGCTGAGTTGACCTTTCAGATTGACTAGCATTCTACTGAAATAGCATACCTCAAACCAATAAAAGCCACGTAAGTGGACTGAAAAACGCAGCTGTACGCGTTCTGTTATTCTGAACGCGCTTATGAACTACATTTCATGCGATTATGATCCTTTCATGCATTAATTACGTATATAATGCGATTTTTCGAATTTGTGTACATAAAACTCCATGAATTTGTAAATTTAAATTTAAACAAACACAACCATTCGAGTCAGCATGTCAAACTACCCCTAAACACTTATTTTCAGCCAAATCGTACGACTTTTTGTATTTGCGCGCGCATAACTTTCAAAGCGCACGACAGATTTGGCTGAAAGTTATTCCCTTGAGTGCCCTTAAGGAGGACTACCTATGTGCCAAATTTGGTCCAAATCGGTCGATGTATGTGGCCAGGAGAGTGCGCACAGACAGAGAGACAGACAACTCAGTAAAATTATAACTTGCTGAATGCATTCAGCTGCGTAATAAAACATAATGTAGGAATCACCAGCTTTATGAAAATGGTCAGACACTCACATTTTATTTCAGCCCAAATATATGCTAGTATTGTAGACCCGATTGAGTTATGCATGAAAATTGGGACTATCAGCCAAGTTGATACAGTTGCAATAGGGGCAATAAGAGAATAGGCTTCCAAAAATGAAGGGACGACGATTTATCCCAGATTGATGGTCCGATTGACCTGAAAGTTTGCCCACATAATCTTCAACTTATTCTTAAGAGGGGATTTCAAAGGTTTTTCCAAATTCGAAACAATGCGCGCGAAATTTCAGATATAATTGTTTTCCACAAAAATCGACTTGAAAATTTTTTTTTTTTTTAAATTTAATTATGCAACTTGAACACATTTTATCACCTTACCACTCGCAAAAATCCATGTGAAAAATATTTAGAACAGTTCCTGATAAAGAATTTTATATAATTATATCAAAGTTGAAAAATGCCTTCTCTCCAAAAGTTGTATATTGGATTGTGATTATATATATATTTATATATAATAATTATATAAAATCTAGATTAAAATGTTTTAAACAAAGAGCAACATATTTCCACTTCATATAGATTTTATTCCTGCAGATAAACTAGTAGCACCACAACTGATCGTGAGTATAAAATACGAGAGAACAGTCATACATACATAAAATATAATTAAATTAAAAACTTTTAAACTAAAAAGATACCACCGTTTAAAAAAATTGCAATTATTTTAAAATAACATTCACATCAGAACAAAAAATGTTGATAAAAATCACAAATCAAACTGACAACCTTAAAATTAAAAACGACTATATTTCTAATCCATCATAAAATTAGGGATGGGTAGAGAATCTTCGGCTGATTCTCTCAATTCGAAATCTAGTGGTAAAGGTGACACTGCTACAGCTACCTCATCTAATTCCACTTTCACTTTCGGCAGTTGAGAAGTAGCTTCTCCCATTTCTATCTCATTTTCTCCTCCATCATCATCATCATCATCATCATCACAAGGAGGTTCATCAGCCTTTTTCCTGTCTTCACCAACAAACCTTGTGATTTCTGCCTCAGTCAACGGCACAATGGAAATCACAAGTCGCTTTTCTATCTCAATATCATCATCCCTAATACGTAGAGCTCGACCTCTTCTCTTTCCCCTGTTGTTCACCCTTTGTTCATCTTCTTCAACAAAATCTGGGTCGGATTCCGAGTCCAAATCAAGTTCTTTTTCCTCATCTTCCTCTTCACTAGAATAAGTCTTTCTCCCTCGTCCAATTCCTCTACCTCTTGAAGCTCTCCCCGGAGGTCTTCCCCTCCCTCTTCCAGTTCCCCTGCGTCTCGAAGCGCTTCCAGGTCCAGGAGGTCTTCCTCTTCTCCCTCCTGTAGGCTTCTTTGGCTTCTTGGTCTTTAACCATTCACCATCATTCCACAGTTTGGCTGTTTTTAAATTTTTAAATTTCAATTTAAATTTTAATTAAAAATAATAATCAAAATTTAATTATTTTTTAATACCTGGCAATCCTTTGTGTCCTCCCTCCTTATTCTTTATCTCCACCTTGCTCCTATCGCTCACATTATACTTATTTATTTCATCCCGAATATCATCAATATCCAGCGAATGAAGCATCTCCAGATGAGCCACCCAAAACTCTCTCCTTTTAAAAGTCTTTGGACACTTTAAACACTTGAAAAGCTCATCAGTAATCCCATGAATATCATGGTAGTGTCTTGTAAGTGAAGATAACTGAACTTGAATCCCACATATTTCACAAGGCACCTGAATCTTTTCAATGGATGGAACTTCTTCACCATCTTTCTTCTTTTTCTCTCCCTTTTCTTTCGTTTTATCCCTTTTTGGACACTTGCTCCAGTGGAATTTCATGTTCGCTTCGGTATATTTGAAAACCTCGCAGGACTCCTCCGGACATGGAAAGAATGAGTCTTGGTGCTGTGATCTGACATGCTCTTTCAAATCTTGTTGAACGCTGAAGGCTGCCTCACACCTCAGACAGCTCCAGAACGCTACAGATTTCTTCAAATCTTTGTGATACTTCCGGATGTGAGTGTGAAGACTTCTCGCCGTTTTAAATATTTTTTTGCAGTGTTCGCAAGGCACATCCGTCTCGTAATTTCCGTGAGTATAATGTTTGTGCATGTAGAACGTCCCCTTTTTGTAATATGGTCCCGCGCCACATATATCGCACATGTACATTTCCTTTGGAGTTCCATCAGGATTAGTTTCAATCTCTCTGACCTTGTGGACGCGGAGCCAGTGGTCGTAATAGAATTTGCGACCAGATTTGAATTCCTCGCCACACAAGACGCATTTTCCATTTTGGTAGTTCGGGTTGTGGGTGCAGAGCTTGTGGTCAGCGATGTAGAAGGAGGAGTACATGTTACCTAATTAAATTTAATTAAAATTAATTATTTAATTAAATTATTTTCATAAAAAAAAAACTTTTATGAAAAAATTCGTATTTACCACAGATTTCACAGATTTTGTCACGAATTGCATTGGCGTGCTTTCCCCCTCTGAACTTTTGCGGACGGGGGACGCCAGGGGGAAGTTTTGGCTTTTCGGGACGCTTTCGGGGTCGACCACGGTTGCTTTTTGGTTTGGGGGTGGAGAGGACGCTGGCTGCGGTGGTGACAAAGGCTTGTGAGGTGGAAGGCTTGTCGAAACCAAAGTAGGAATCGAGTTGCCGAAACACTGATGGAGCGGGTGGCTGCGGAGGTGGTGGTGGGGTGGGATCTGGTGAATAGTAATCATTATCATCATGATAGTCATCGTCGCAACCGCCGACTGAAGCTGTTGAGCAATCATCTTGACTAGATGAGCAGTAGGATTGAGCTTGGTAGTCAATAGCTGAGAAGAACGGAGTGTGGTTTTGCAGATAAGCGCTGGAAGTTGAGGGGGCAGGTCCTGAGGTGGATGCAGCGTAGTTTAAAAAGTGGCCCTGATAATTTGGAATGGGATTTACAGGTAGGTGATGCTGATAACTCAGGTCTTGAGCTCCTGATGACGATGTCAGCTGAAGGAAAGATGATGAGGATGAAGCAGAACCAGGAATTGCGCCTCCTGTTGAACTTGAAGGGGTTGTGAATGGTGTAAAGTGACTTTTTGGCTTGTTATCAGGTTGAGACACAGAAACAACTTTGGGTGGTGTTGTGAAAACAGCCTCGGTTGATTTTCTCTTTTGTTTTGGTTCCTCTGCCAAAAGTTTTAGCTCTTCTGGCTCAAGAGGCTTCAGCGTTTTAGGAGAACGGCTTTTATACGGCCGGAAATCAGCTCGGGTTGATGATGGGGTCCAGTTCGCTACCAACTCGGCTAGTCTCTCTTTAATCTGTATAAAAACAATATTATAGTAAGAAAAAACAAACTATTTTCATTATTTTATTCATTGCAAAATGAAGTCATACCGTTTCCGGTGACGCACCTTGTCTCGTCAACTGATCTCTCAACGTTTGCTTCGACCTATACATCCGATTTCTTAGCAATCTCCTCTCCCTCGCTTCAGGCGTTTCTCCGATGGATCTTATCTAAAAAAAACATCCTCACCAAATTAACTTCAAAAATTCCAAAACTATTGCATTTCTTGTTCAAAACTTAATTTTCACAAACTTTTACTACCTGCTCCATTGGAACTCCACTTTCCAGCAGTTTCTGCCTCTCCAGTCTTCTCTTCAAATTAAACTTTTTCATATCCAGTCTCTTCTTCTCCCTCCTTCTCGCCAACCTCATCTCTTCAGTTTCTCCTGGCTTCAGCCGTTTCTTTCTATTCGGATCCTTCTGCCTTTCATATCCTTGTTTCCATTCCCTCTTTATTTTGGCCATCAACTCTGGGTCTTGCTTAGCTCTTTCCATTTTTCTATAATAAGCCTGTTTCAACGATTCCCTGGCCCTAAAAAATAAAAATTTTAACTTTGAAATAAAATTATCCTAATATGAAATTTATATTATTATAATTTTGTTTAAATACCTCTCAAGTTTCTCGCCTTCAAGGTTCTGCCTCCATCGTTTGCTCCTCTCATACAACACTCTTCGTTCCGACTTTTCCATCTTCTGTCTTCGCAACCTTGCCCTTTCAGCCTTTTTCTTTCTCAATTCTTATCATAATTAAAAATTATTTATATGAAATAAAGGTAATAATTAAATATTTAATTAAAAATTTACCTTCTAGCTCTTCCCTTGACATGCTTGACAATTTAGCGGTAGTTGTCATATAGGATTTCATTCTCTATAATTTACACGGCAGTAATGATTAATATTTACTAAAAATATAATTGTTTAAAAATAAAACTTGAAAGAAGTCATTTTTTTACTCTTTCGGCTTTCTCTTCTTCGGTCATCGCTGCCATTCTCATCATCCTCCGGATTTTGTCTTGCTGTTTTGCTTCAGCCCTTTCCTCTTCCGTCATGGCTTGTCTCTTGAGCCTTCTGGCTTCTGCTTCCCTTCTTCGCCTTTCTGAGGGGTCAACACCACCCTCCCTCTTCACAGTACCACGGCCAAAACTTCCCCGGAGTTCCCGTTTCCGCTCTCGCTCTTTACGGAGAACCTAAAAATAAAGAATTAACCATGAACCTAGAATCAAACTTTTCGGGTCAAATTGTAAATACTTTTCAATTATAAAACTACCTCTTCACGTTGTTCTGGGGTCATTGCTGCCCTTTTGCGCCGACGTCGAGCAAGCGCTTCCTCTCTCCAGTACTTCCGGAGTTCTGCTCGACTCATGTCTTTTTTAGATTTTCGAGGCGTCTTCTCACTGTCTTCATGGGGCTCATAATCATCATCATTGTCATCTTTGCATTCTTTCTTCACAAAACTTTCCCCATCTTCTTCGTCTCCACTCAAAGATTCAGCTAAAGAACCCTTATTTCTCGTTCTCCTCACCGAGTCTACTTCCTCATTCTCCTCCTCCTCGATTTCCTTCTTGTATCGAGCTCGGAGCGCTCTTTTTTTCTCCCTCTCCTTCCGCTTCAGCTCCTAAATTGAAATAGAAATTCATTAAAAAACTTATAATTATAATAATTTTTAATTTTCTAATGAAAAAGAGTACCTCAAGTTCTTCTTCAGTCAACTGAGACCTAATCCTCTCCCGTCTCCTCCGCTGCATTTCCCTCTTTTTCGCCCGTACTTCATCTGGGGTTAGACCTTTGTTGCTAGAAGCCTTGGCGTACTTTCTCTCCTCCGTTTTTTGCTTCAGGTCTTCATCCATCATTTGTTCTTTCTTTTTCTGTCGACGCTGTCTCGCTAGGAAGGCCCTTTTGGCCCTTAATTCTTCTTCAGTCAAACCTTTATTGGAGGAACCGCTGGCATATTTTGATTTTTCCTGATCAGCCGATATCTTCGTACGTCGGCTTCGCCTACCGGTCATCCGAACATCTGGTTTTATCTCCTGTTTCCAATCTCCATCATCACCATCAGCCTCCTCTTCTTGTGGAGATCGAGATCCTTCACCATCTTCCTCTTGAGGAGATTGAGATCCTTCACCATCCTCCTCCTCATCATCATCTGACGATGAATATCTCTCTTCCACCTCAACTTTTATCACGGTTCCTTCTCCAAATGACTCGCTATCAACTGAGGTCAACAAACTGTCCTCATCCAGGTTCTGGTCCTCCCATTCTTCATCCCCACTTAGTTGCGGTTCCACCTCCACCTTCACAACAATTGGCTCAGGTGTGCTGTCCATTATAATTGGTCATATATTTAAAAACAAACAACAACACTAAATATTTCGGCTTCCACAAGAAACCTATTTACTTGACTAAAACATAATGTGTTTGGTTATCGATGATTGATAAGACCAGCAGTAAACTAAGGTTGTTGACGATAACAGCAATGAGCAACTAATCGAATAGTTCGTGATTTTCATTGCTGTTCAGACAGGAAAATTAGTCCTTTTATTGTTTGTTGTGCAAGTTTACGTCAGTTTTGTCTTCCCACTTGGGTTGGTTTACTCTATGGATTTTTATGAATGCGTACTAAATCCCGTTTTCAACAAAAGCCAAAATTCTAAAACATGATATTTCAGAAACTGAACAATGATTATCAAAATTGCCTTTTCTTCTTTGCAAAATGTATGCCATGCCAATTGATACCGAAAATACTATATTGCCCCAAATATAAAAATCATTACCGAATCATCATCAATGAAACTGTTAACATTGCTTTTAATTTATAACATGAAAGAGCTCAGGTACAAAAGTATTTTACACTTAATACATCATACATCCTTTAGTATAGATAATTCACATTCTTATAATTAGTTCAGTACTTGAGCTTCCCCCGTAGCCCCAAATTAATTTCATGGTGGGTGAGGGGTCGAATGGAGATCACGAGGATTTTATTCTTCTCGACTTCTGGAATGCACTTATTACGATTTGGTCGCTTCGAATTTAACTTCTGATATTCCTCCACCAAGTTCTGAGGTTGAAATCGTATCCTTGTCCTCAAATTCGGTTTCAGGACTGCCTTGCTCTTATCCTCCCCATTAAATCTGTTCAGGTGGTCCACCCACTCCCTCCAGTCGAGAGCGTGTTCCCTTATCATGTGGTAGATCCATCGCCACCTCAGTCTAAACTGCTTTGGGCAATCCCAGCACTTGAAAGGCTCCTCTGTGACCTCATGCTGCTTCAGGTAGTGTTCGGAGAGAGAAACACTGGAGAGCTGGAGAGTGCAGATGTCACACTTGGCTTTGGTTTTGTTTATCATCTTTGGAAGCTCAACCTCATCAACAACTTCTTCTTTGCAATTTCTCTCCTGGTGATATTTCAAACTGGCTTCGGTATACCTCAAAATTCCACAGTGACAAATCCAATATGATTCTGGGTGACTTTCTCGGACATGTCCCTTCACGGCTTCGGCATCATTAAACTTTTCTTCGCAAAGAATACATTTTGACGGGACATTAATGGATTTCAGTGGGAGTTTGTGAGGATTTTTCGGCTTTGTACTGTGTTTTCTAGATTTATGAACTGCTAAACATCCTTTGTTTGGGTACGTTTTGCCACACAGATCACAAATGAATGTGCGCAATGACTCATCATGTTTGTGATTTTTAGTCCAGTGATGATAAAACTCGGTTCCTGTTCGAAAGCTTTGGAAACATTGGGTGCACTTCCCATCCTTGAAGTCTGGATGATGTGTCTTGTTCATATGAATTGGCAGGTAATTTTTTGGGTAAAAATTACTGCAGATGTGACAAATTTGATCTCGAGCCAGTTTCGTCACTCTCTTCTGAACTTGCCTGGTTTGAATTCTACGGGAACGTGATGATGATCCATTTCCATTTTTTTCAAATGAAGCCGGTGAACGAGGTAAAGGCACGGGGTCTTCAGCGCAGTCTTCATTATTACCGTCATCATAATCATCATGATAGGAACCAGCGTGGGCACCACCAGAGTTACTATCGTCAAATGATTCACCAGCTTGGAATAGGGATGGTTGATATTCCGATAAAGGTTCGGAAATAGGCGAAGCAACTGCAGCCACTTGATCAGGATGATATAAAGATGAGTAGGACGATAATTCAGCTGGAATTGTCGGTGGAACTGGTTGGAATGGAACATAATATGGCTGAAGTTGTGGAGGTTGGAGGGGCAGACCACTCGCAAAAAGTAGGGATGACGATAATGATGATGGTAGCAACTGAGCTTCCTGGTGATTTAGATTTAGGACTGGCATTTCGTCTGGGATCGGAATTGACGCAGCTGTAGCAGCCACTGGTGTAGTTTCTTCAGTCCTTTTTACCTAAAAAAAATATAGTTGGTTTTAATTTTTTTAAATGTGGAACAACTTCTATTACACACAATTGCATGGAAGCTTACCACTTCATCAGTTTTCGGAGCATCTTTTCTCTTCCTCCGACCCAGTCCCTTCGTTGATGTTTGAGGTCCAACATATTCTATTCCCAGTGCTTCTGCTTTCTTTCTATGGTAATAGCTTCTCTTCAACTCCTTCAAATGTCTCTTGTACTTGATAAGTAAAAAAAATCAATAAATACACGCAAAAAGTACTTTAAATTGTTTTCTTATTATTAATTTATTTCACCTCTGCAAACCTTTCCGGGTCATTTTTCTCCAAGTCCGCCATCCTTCTTTTCTCGGACTCCTGCTTCTTCTTCCTCTTATCCGCCTTTTCCTCAGGGGTCAGACTCGCGACCCATTTCTGTTTCCACTCCCTTCTCATCCGAACCCATTCTTCAGTTCCCACCTTGGCTTTTCTTCGCTGGTCCCTTTCTTTCAAACCCTTTTTCTTGATATACTCCTCCCTTTGCTCTGGGGTCATTGCTTGTTTCGCCATGTATCTCCTCATACTATCCTTCCTCCTCTTTAAAAATGAAGCATATTAACTTTAATTTTAAGTTTTAAAAAATGCATATTTAACAAATAAACCAACCGAACCTTCTCCTCAATTTCCTCTTCAGTCATTTGAGACTTCCTTATCAATGCGTTGATACATTGGCGCTGCCTTATCTCCTTCTTCTTCTCCTCAGAAAGACGCTGTCGATAAGCACGCCCGTGGATCCGAGCCTTCTCGAGTCTCCTCTGCTTCACCTCTGGGCGCTGGGCGTACTCTTTCCACCATTCCTTCGCTTTCCTCCGCTGCTCCTCAGTCAGCTTCTTTCTGTTCTTTCTGTTCCTTTTGTATGTTTTTCTCCGGGCTCGAATTTTTTCCGCATTCTTTCGATTGTATTCTTGGACGTAGACATTTCTTCGGCGACGAACCTCCTCAACACTGATTTTCCGAGCTCTCGGCTTTCTTTTACGCTTAACTGTAACCTCCACCTCCTCTTGATGATCTTCTGGGGTGAAATCTGGATCACCCTTATCTTCCTCCACCTCGTCTTCACTTTCGGAAACATCTTCAGATTTTAAAACTCTCAAATAAATCACTTCCCTCTTGGGCCCTTCGGTTCTCGAGCAATCATCAAAATTATCTATACTTTCTTGTGGCTCCTCTTTAACACAAGGATCTGGCCCCATGTCACCTCCAACATTCACACTTTCAGCCTTATCAACAACTATGTTCGACATGGTTCCATGATAACATTCAACTTAACATAATTTTAATACTTAAAAGGTTCGAGAAGAGTTCAACATAAACAAAACAAAGGCATAGTCTGTATATTCTCAGTCAATAATATTGACTTTGGCTCTTTCAAATCTTGGCGGCTTTAGATTTGCTCAATGCTCAGGTCTACGCAATACATTTTTGCAGGTGTAAAATATGCATATGAACTCAAGTAGTGCTTCCGAACACTGATTCCGAACATGAGAGAAAGTTAAATTGAGTTTTTCAGTATAATTTTAATCAGATTTCTATTAATTAAAATGTGAATGTAATTTATTTACGCACGTGTGATGTGATATTGATGAATACAAAGTTATGTACATTGACAGTCTTACAGGATAAAATCATAATAATTGGTTTGAATACACAAGGAATAGATAATTAGTCTCAGTTCAGTACTTAAGTTTCCCTCGAACCCCCAAGTTAATTTCGTGGAAGGTAAGCTGTGGAATGGAGATCACCAGGTGCTTCTGCTTCTCAATCTCATGAAAGTTCGAAAAGCGTGGACGAACCGGTCGGATAGAACGGACCCCAGGAAGACTTGGAATATACGAAGACGCCGTGGTTGCAGCTGCTTTAGTTTCTTTAGCCTGAATAACATTAAAATTACAATTTGAGCTGTGATTTTTAACAGATTAAAATACAAAGAAATAATTAAATTCTGAGATTACCCCATTGGTTTCAACAAGTTCCAATCCCAACGATTTCATCTTTTTCTTCAGGTTATGCTTTCTCTTCAGCTCCCGCATACGACTCCAGTATTTTTCAAGGGCTTCAGGGTCCATGTCTGCTAATCGCTTTTTCAACTGTTCCCGACTCTTCCTGTTTTGTTCAGCCTTTTGCTCAGGGCTAATTTTAGCCCTCCACTCTTGTAACTTCTTCCTCCGTCGTTTGTAGTACTCACCCGGCCCCAATTTAGTCTTCCGTCTCGCAATTTTATTCTTCAGTTTATCATCCTTAGTTGATACTTCCTTCCTTAGTGATTCTCTGGGTCTGATCCCCTGCTCTCGACACCACTCCAATCTCCTTTGGCGGACGTCTTCACGCTGATTGTATACTTTGAGATACTCCTTCATTTTGAGACGGACATCTTCACGCCGGTTGTATCGGTCTTTGTAGAACTTCTTCCGGAGGCGATCCTCTTCCGGGCTGAGGAAGTTGGTTCTTGGTCTTCCCCTTCCCCTTCGTTTTGGCTTAACCGGCAGCTCTTCTTTGGGGATAAAATCTGGATCCTTATCATCCTGAGACACCTCCTGTTCCTCCGCATTATCGTTCTCGTCATCAGCTACAGCTTCAGATTTCAAAACCGGCTGGTAAACCACTTTAGTCTTTTTGGCAGGCGGCCTTCGTTTTGGAACCCTTTTTGTTGGCTTTCTCTGCTCCTTCTTCTTTCTTGATTGACGTCGAGAAAGAAGTGGTTTATCATCCTCGTCATCACTTTCTGATTGAGCTTCTAATTTCGTCTCCACAACTCCTCCTCCAAACAAAATGTCATCCTGGAGGGTCTCCTCTTCATCTTCAAAATATTCAGTGGGTTCCTCTTTAACACAAGGTACACTTTGATTTCCTTCAGATTCTGATGTACCTTCTAAACTCTGAGGGTTATCTTCAACTACTTCCGACATGATTGATTGAAATCACATTCTTATTCACCAATTAATTGTTTAAAAAAATATCAACTCCAACAAAAATCCGGCTAATATAATCTTTGACAAAAATAGGGCTCTTTTTGAACTTCGACTAACTTGGCTCTTCCAAAAAGAGATATGAATTATGTATATTTTCATCACACTTTGGGCTTTGCATAAAATCTTAGCTTTGAGATCTTGTGAATATGTGAGGACCTCACAGTGAGGTGAGGTGTACACAAAATGTGTAGAGATTGTTTGTTATTGCGCTTGCTTATGTATGTGTTGTGAAATGATAATCAGCCAGCGTAGGTGTCTTCATTACGTCAACTTGGACTTTGGAGTTGCTAGCAAAACGTTTCAACGAAATAAAAAATGTAGACAAAAGATTTAACCTTGAGCATCACATCAGGTTGTTGAACTAAAACAAAACGCAGGTTTGTTACTTGAAATATATCACGTTAGTTTCCATACCAATATCAAAGTGTTAAGAGCATTAAAAAATTGTTTTAGTTGACAGAGCAAATAAATTCCGGATTCAAAGATGTCGTCAACGGACCAAGTTCCCGATGATTTTCAACTGGCGATGGAGGATTTTGAGATAGTTGACGAAACAGCTACAACAGATCAAGATCCACCACCTCCTTATTCTCCACCTCCATCCCCACCTCCACAATCTGCACCAGTTCCATCAACATCGACATCCAATAAAGGTCCACTAGAACTGCCCTCAAACTGCGCAGAGCTCCACGAGTTGTACAAGAGTGACCCCGAAGCGTGCAAGAGCATCTACGGGTTAACCCAGAACGGGCTGACTAACGGACGAAGCTTCAACTCAATCATGATGATGGTCGTTGGAGAAAGCAACAGTGGAAAGTCGACAACAATCAACAAGCTGTTCAACGACCCCAACTTGTGTCCAACAAACAAATTCAAATCTGAGACCAAACAAATCAGCATTTACGAGAAGCGGCTCCTTGTTCGAGAGACAAACCCCCAAGTTTATGGCTACATCCGGTTTATCGACACCCCAGGAACTTTTGACTCGGAGGGGAAAGACACGGATAACTTGAACTTGTTGAAACAGTTCAGAACCCAGAGTGCTTATCTTTCCTCCGCCGATAGGAACAGGGGTTATGGAGTTTTGCGAAGAACTCTGAGCTTGAGTACGAGAATCAACATCCGGAACACTGTCTACCCAAATATTGTCCTGTTTTTCTTATCTGCCGACGCAAAAAACAAAGGAAGCTCCACCAGGCTTCGCACTTCACTCCAAGTCCTGAAGCAATCTGGGTTTCTCGACACAAAGTACCCCAACCTCGTGGTTGTTGTCACGAGAGCCGCTCAACTCATCGACACGAATGATGAGGATGAGGATGATGAATATTTCAAGAAGCAGTCTTACATTATCAACTCCTCTGCTTTGAAACACATCATTAACGCAACGATCCAAGAAGTTTTTGAGGGGGACTTGAAGCCTGAGGTCGTGTTTGTAGAGAACAAGCACTTTGGCGAGCTAAAAAAACAGACTGATTACTATCAGCTTCCAGACGGCGACCTTTCACACTACAACTTGTTGTGCGCTATTCAGAACTGTCTTGGGAAACATCAGAGTTTCAATGACGTGCTCGGGAAACTCCTTATCGGCTGCTATCTCGATCCTTCCTGTGCTGAGAGGAAGGACGCTCCTACCAACAAGATTGTGTTTAGCCCTTCAGAAGAGTTTGAGATTGTTCAGCAAGCGGAGGAAGGCGTTGATGTACTTTCTTTGGAGGAATTTAAGCGTTACGTGGCTCTCACTGAAAAGTTCTACTTCCAGTTTTTGGGACGTGGGCTCTGTAAACGGAGTTGTGAGGTCAAACTTACTAGTTTGCTTGACTCACATGAGTTCAAGAATATTTTGTTTGGGAATAAGGAGGTCCTCGTGCCTGAATCTCTCCAAGTTTTTCATCAGCCTTCAACTGTTATCTTTCGCTGGGAACTTAATACGGATGCCCTTGGTTCCAAGCTCATGAGCAACTTGATGAAGAAATTTAATCTGGAGTTTGCAGCTGGAGCACAAGTCTATGCTTATCAGTTCGAGAGGATCTTGTCGTTAGTTAAACTTGATAATCCGGAGAGCATCCTTGACAATTGCGATGCGTTCAAGGAAGCGATTGAAAAACTTGAAGAATCAGAGACTTGTTCAAGTGGGTTTGCAAACTTTTTTGAACGATGGGGAACTCACTTGATCACTCAGCAAGCTGTTGGTGGAGGAATCTACGTGTTTTTTACGCTGGACAAAGAGCTTCCGGAATTGGGCGATCTGGAAGGGCACACTGATTTTATCCAACGGATCAAGGAAATGGGCGTTCAGAACGAGCGGATCATTCTGTTGGGTGGTAATCTTGACTCCAGTGTTTTCAACTTTGAATCCCTCTCTAACGACGTACTAAGGACTTGGGAGGAATCCGTTCTTGAGGAACCTGCCAATCTCGTCTCTGAGATTCAGTTCTTTCCTTTCTACCAGCTTTTGTCACATGGCAACGCACAGAGTACCTTCAAACAAGCTACAAACGCGTACGTTATTAGTAAAAATGAGATTTGTCAAACAATTCCAACACCTTCGGCTCAGCAAACTGTCGCGCAGGAGGAACCTCTACAGAATTCAGAGCAAACAGCCTTGCCAGAGCCAGGGAAGAATGTGGAAAAGAAGCAGCTTACTCGAAAAATCGTTGCTGAGGAAATGAAATCAAACGCTATCCAGTACAGTGAGAAGAAAAAGGATGACAGTGCTGGTTGCTTTCCTGCAGGAACTACCGTTTACGTTTATAACGGTTTGAACTCTGGATTTGAAGAGAAACCGATTGAGCAGCTTGCATTGGGGGACCAAGTCAGCGCGGTCCAGTTAAAATCAGGATCTACTGGGAAATTAACAACATCACGAATGTGTGACTTTCTTCACAACGCCACAGATAGAAACATGGAGTATCTGGTCCTTTCATTCGAAAACGGACATGAACTCGTAGTTTCCGAGCTTCACGTTATCTTTATTAACGAGGAAGGATGTCTGAAGGCTTTGAAGGCGAAGGACGTGGTTGTGGGAGACTCATTAACTTTCTGCTCGCCTGACCAGAAAGTTCAAGTCACAAAGTGTATGAAAATATGCAGAAAAGAGTGCATTGGAGTTTACGCCCCGCTGACAACTTCTGGAACGTTTTTTGCTAATGGGTTTCTCGTCACCAGCTACGCAGACGTGGACTCTTTTGAAGTTGCTCAGGTCGCCATGGCTCCATTAAAAATGTGGGCGCATTCAAAATCCTTGTTTCTGAACGGGAGAAAGACTAATCGGAATTGCGAACTCGTTTCACTGGACAACATTCATCCGTATGCCAAGTTTCTTATGAAGGTCCGTCACTTTTGCCGATCTAAGACTGCGTAATTATTCTCATCCGTTATCTTATTAACACATTTCTACTCTCAATCAATTTTTTGTTAATGATATGAAATAAATATTGCATTTTAAATGGATTGGA
Organism: Orchesella bifasciata; assembly: GCA_034697805.1. Classification (NCBI taxonomy): domain Eukaryota; kingdom Metazoa; phylum Arthropoda; class Collembola; order Entomobryomorpha; family Orchesellidae; genus Orchesella; species Orchesella bifasciata. Next base: position 15,054 of record JAQGAP010000392.1, on the reverse strand, counting down.
CTACCGAAGTGTTTTTATATTAACATGATATATTGGCGCAACCAATGCTCCAGTCTGGAACCTCCAGGATTGTTTAAAAAAAGGTAGTTTTACAATTTTAACTGCATACATTTCAATCATTTACTACTCACAACATAATGTACATATTCAGGTAAAAAACTATAGTTAGTTAATTTGTTTTCTATAGAAAGAATTGTCGAGTATTTCAGTTTGCCCCAAATTCTCAAGAAGTTAGTTACAGTGACGGTGGAATTTTATACTTGGTTTATCAGTCTGTATGGTTTTGCTAGAGTTCTTTTTCCTCCGAAGAGATTCTTCCATCTTCAGAATCTTCATAACCCGAGCTCATGCTGAGAACTTAGGGGCGATGGTTGGGGTTCAGCATTCATTATGGGAGGTGTACAAGCTGGTTTGTGTGGACTGGAATAGCTGGTGGTAGTTGACATTCCTTCAGTAGTTTCTTTGACCTGAAAAAAAAAACTTTCATTAGGAAATGTACTTTGATTTTTAACTTCAAATTCGCAGAAAGTAATCCTACCACATTAGGTTTTTCAGCTTCTTCCTGCGCCGTTGATGACTTGGCCTTTTGTTCCCGTCGGTTAGCTCGTACCTTGGCATTATGCCGTTGCCTATACTCTAGGCTCTTTCTTCGGTATTCTGCATATGCATCCGGATTATTCTGCTTCATTTGCTCACGCCTCTTCTTCAGCTGCACCCACTGCTTCTTTTTATGTTCAGCCTGACGCTCAGCGCTCATGCCCTCCCACCACTTCCGTTTTATTTCCTTTCGTCTACGGCTATATTCCTCTACTCCAACCCTCGCTATTCTTCGTCCCCTTGCCTCCTTCTCCTTCTGTTTTTGCTCCTTAGTCTTCTTTCTCCTTTTTATGCGCGCAGTCCACTCTTCTGGGCTAAATTTCTGCTTGGTCCTCTGGTACTTCAGTCTATTCTTCCTCTTCTAAATAAAGATATTAATTCCAATTTGAAGATAAAGTAAGCCAAACAAATATATTATATTTTAACTACTAAACGTACTTTCTCCTCAATTTCCTCTTCAGTCATCCTTGCCATCTTTTCCAGTTTCCGTATCACTTCTCTCTGCTTCAACTCTTGTTTCTTCTCCTCAGAAAGGGTTTGTTGGCGAATCTGAGCCTTCTTTCGAGCCTCCTCTAGTTTCTTCTTCCTTTTGGCCTGGCATTCTTTCGAACGATTCACGTCCCTAGGTTGGTAACGTTCAGGCTTTCGTCGAGTTCGGGACTTTGGAATCAGGCTATCATCTTCAGAAGCCGCAAACACCTTCACCTCCACTTCGTTGTCTTCATATTGCAGCACTCTCAAATGAAATGCTTCACTCTTGGGCTCTTCAGTTTTGGAACAATCATCATCATCTTCATCTTGGTCATCATACTTCGGTTTTGGCTTCCGTTTATATTTGGGCTTAATCACACCAGCCAATTCGTCCCTCAGTTTTCTCGCTTTCGCTAGCTTTCTTCGCTTCTTCCGAACTTCAAAACTTTCCTTCCAATAGCCATGATTGTTTTTGGAAGGCTTTGGCTTCCGTTTTCGAACCCTTTTCCTTTCAACTTTCTCCTCCTCTTTCTTTCTTGATTGAAGTCGAGAAAGTAATGGTATGTCGTCCTCATCATCGGTTTCTGATTGAGATATTACTTCCTTTAGCACTTCATATTTAATGTCTTCCTCCTCCAAAAAGGGGGTCGCCTCGTCACTCTCATAATACAAAATGGATTGCGGCTCCTCTTTAACACAAGGCTCACTTTGGCTTTCTCCAGGGTTATCATCAACTACTTCCGACATAGTTTAGTCTTATCTGATGCGATAACATAGTTCAAAAATGCAATAGTTGCAGAAAAAAATCAGAAATAATCCAAAAACATTGACATTGTTTACCTCCAGGATGAATTTCTCCCTTCCATATTTCTCTATGCCTTTATGGATATGCATATATTTTGATGTTGGGGTTGATTTGTAACAAAATGAGTATGAGAATCGCATTTTGGAGTAACTTTCGGAAATAACATTTAATCAGTCTCCTTTACTTTTTCAGTTGCACAATCTTGTCTTAACTAATCTTAGTTGGTATTAAAGCAAGGAATTGTCTTCCATAATGACTCGAACAACGATTGGTCTGCGGACGGATGATGATTGTGAAGTCGCCTTTAGTTTCTTCAGTTTTCGCCATTCTCTCATGTAACTAGCACGGCTCTTTGGATTCCCATCATTCTTCTTGACCAGGTTATTGTTGGAGGAACTGGAACAAGGTTGGGGTTCAGTCTGCAATTTTCTTTTCCTTTCCCTGTACTCCCTCATGTACACCGCGTTTGATGGGGAGTACGAAGATTTTTTGTTAAGAAGTGGAACAAAGTCTTCCTTGGCTGGAACGGGGGAAGGAACACTCCTTTTCTTGTTTCGGTAGTTTCTCATATACTCTGTTTTCTTTCTGCGCTTTTCCTGTAGCTTATCTTCAGAAGATTCCATTAAGTGGGTCTGTTTTTGCCTACTTTTTCTCGTCTGGTTGATTTTCTCACGGCGATTGTCCTCTTCCTGTTCCTTCTTCACTTTCTGTTCCAACAAGGACATCCTCTCCTTATCAGCTTTCTCTCGTTGCTTTCGCCTGTATTCTCGCATAAAGTTACTTTTCCGCTCTCTTCGCTCCTGGAATAGCTGTTGCTGTTGCTTTGCGAACGTGTTAAGAACGGGTCTGATCACATTGAGACGCTCGTCATTCCATGATTCGTCTTCAATTTTCACAATATCATGGACAGGTTCCTGCTTGATTTGAATCGCATCTTGCGGCGTTTCCCCCTCCAAATCGGACCTCACTTGTAACCCTGCATTGTTTCGAAGTTGTCTTAACCTGCGCCTGTACTTTTTCATATATTCAGCTTTCTTGCGTCGCTTCTCATTTGTCTTCGGATCAACATCAAAACTTGATGAACTTTGCTCTTCATATTCGTCTTCGGAACTCGCTTCATTTGCTAAATTAACCGATTTTGCACTTCCCACATGAACATTTTCAGTTCTGAGCTTTTCCATTTCCACCTCCTCTTCATCGTCGTCTTCTGCGAACGGTTCTGCTGGAGGAGTTGGGAAGAACTGCGAGCTCAAATTCTGCTGGAACAAATTATCCTCATTCTGATCGTCTTCTTGTTCAGTTTTAATGAAAAAGTTGGAATAGGGTGGAAGAGGAGCAAAATTAGGAGTAGATTCTACCTCAAATTCTTCTGTTGTTCCACCGAACAAATTCGCAATTTCTCGTTCAATCTGTAAGGTAGTAAAAAGTAAATGGTATGAACAAACGTTAATATAATTGAGGCTGAAATATTAAGATGATAAGCTTTTAACCCTACCTTTTCATGAGATGCACCACTCTCCCTTAACTTAATTCTTAGCCTCCTCTTCGCCTGCCGTATTCTGTTCATCTCCTTGATCCTCTCGTGTGTTCGACGCTGAGTTGGAACTGAAACTGGAGGCGAAGCCTTGTAGCTCGTCTCCAACTTTTGTACTTCTCTTTCAATCTGTAACAAACGATATACCAAGTTTAATTACATGTTGTTGTTTTAATTTAGCATACAAAACTGCAATTAATTACTTTTTGATTTTGTATAACTCACTTGTTCAGGTGAAGCACCACTCTTGCTCAACTTGATTCGGAGTCGTCGCCTCGCCTGCCTTATCTTGTTTTTGGCTTTCACCTCTTCCGTATTTCGAACTGATTTAGATCTCTTCCTCCCATTGTTTTGAACTTGCTCATCATCCTGACCAGATTCAAAAGAGTCCTCCTCTTCAGGTAGAAAACTGAGGGGATCCACATCCACATTGACATAGTTTAAGTCCCCATTCTCATCATCTTCAGGCTCCTCCTTGAATAGAGGAGAATACGCTTCCATGGTGGTCTCCAATTTTTATCTGAAAAATTTTTAAAAAAAACATTCCACATTTACTTTCAATAGATCAACATATTGACATGAATCCCATCTCTCAAATAAAAAGTGAATTCAGTTGAAAGTCACCTTTGACCCGACCAAATCGGCACCTTTGACTGAAAAATAGGAGCTGTTTAAATTGTTTTTAGTTTGGATTTGTATTTGCTAAGCTAAGTCTATCTCATAAAAGCTAAAATGTTCAGAGAAAAACACAAGTTTGAATTTCCCATTGTCAGTTTTACTCAATGGCTATTTCATTCCCAATGCTTTTTCACATGTTAATATCCGGAAGTGGGTTGTGGACAAGTTTTCACTTGTAATACCTATCTCAAAGCACAAACACTATTACATGGGGGAGAAAAGGAAAGCGAAGAATAAAACTAATCATGGATGTATTTTTTTTAGAATTTTCTTATTTAAAATGCAGGAATAAAAATATGATGCTCCCAGTTCTTGGTTTATCCCATTTATTCATTTATTTCAGCAGCTTCCAAAAAGGCAGCCCAAATGAAACAGTTTCTAATTTAATTTACATACATCCATAAACTATTTTAGTTGAGAAATGATTTATTCAGTAAAAAACACGCTTACAAATAACACTAGTTACAAACTGAGTTCTTCTGAAGGGGTTAATTCTTTTTTTATTAAAAATTCATTGATTTCTTGGGGAGTTAACCGCACTAGTTGAATCACCAGTCGTTTCTCCTTCTCAATATCTGGATAACTTTGTAGGTAGTCCACAGGTTCATCTCCATCACTTTCTTCCACTTCAGAACTGTCTACCTCAGAACTGTCTTCCACCTCAGACTCAGAACTTTCTCTCCTTTTGCCCCTCTTTCTTATTCCTTTCTTCTTCCCTACCACTTTCTTCTTCTTCGGAGTGGACCACGGTCCCTTCTTTCCTTGAGGTGGTGGCTCCGGATGCTTAATTACCACCTTGCTCCGATCCTTCACATAATACATCCTTAATTTATCCTTCACTCCCTCATCTTCCAAATCTTCTAAATGCACCATCTCCAAGTGGGCCGCCCAGTAGTCCCTCCTCTTGAAACTTCTGTCACAACCAAGGTGCCAACACTTGAATTCCTCGTTGAGGATCCCATGAACTTCTTGATAATGTTTTGAAAGCGATGTGAGGAGTATACTCTTCTCACAAACCTCACAGTTTCCAGGCATCTTGTGCATCACTTTATTTCGCAGTTTTTCATCCACAATCTTCTTTTCAGAATTTTTCATTTTTTTGCAGTTTTTGTAGTGATTGAGCTTCGTTCCTAAGAGATAAATATAAATGTGAAGATTTAAATAAGAAATTCACACCATATTTCGTAAGCACTGTCTGTCTGTGTGCACTCTCCTGGCCACATACATTGACCGATTCGAACCAAATTTGGCACATAGGTAATACTCCTCAAGGGCATCACTGGTATTACTTTTCAGCGAAATCGGTCGCGCGCTTTGAAAGTTATGCGCGCGCAAATACAAAAAGTCGTCCGATTTGGCTGAAAATGAGTATTTATGGGTAGTTTGACATGCTGAATCTACTGATGATGCTTTCTTACCTAGAGTGTAAAGCAGCGCGCTGCAGCTCCCACAGGGGAAATAGGATTCGGGGTGGACTTCCGCGACATGTGCTTTCAGCTCGTCTTTTGAAGCACACTTGATTTCACACCTGAAATTAGGAATTAGAAATTAGGAATAAATGCGTTTTTGGAAAAATTTAGGAACGATAATTTTTGTCAAAAATAGAAAAAAAATTACTGTAAGTTATTTATAATTAATTTATGTTAACGTAATTAGCAAATTAGTATATTTTCTATTTATATGGTGTCACTGTTGGAAGAACAATGTGCATTTTGTGTTACATGAAACGGGAAAGACACTTGAATAAAGAATGTTATCTTATCTTATCTTAACCTTAGACAATCATATCTTGACATATTTCCGTGGATACGAAATATATGAGTGTACAAGCTCCTCCTATTCGATAACACTTTTTCACAATGTTGACAGGGCAAGGCAAGGTCATCACTAATTTAAAAAATTAAATTATTCTTAATTAGTTATTTATTTTTAAATCAATAAATTAAAAACCAGTCAGTATTTACCTGTGCTTGGAATCTCTGTGATGACGGAGACCTGCGTTTCCTTTGAAGCTGGCCCCACACTCGTGACAGACGAAGGGCTTGTGTAGCGCTTCTTTGACTATCTTTTCATGAACAGGTTTCCAGTGATTTTTGTAAAAGTCTGGGCCGTTTTTAAAGGGACCGGAAGTTGGACACAGGGAGCAGCCTTTAGAATCTGGGGTGAAGTTTGGATGATGAAATTTATTTTTGTGAAGCTGTATGTATTTGTAGTAGTATAGTTCCCCACACACATCGCAGATAACCTTTGAAATCGTCTTGCTACTTAGTTTTTGTGGAGAGGGTTCGGGTCGGTTTGGTTTGATGGGGTGGAGTCGAGGACGGCCAGGACCTTTTCGTTTAGCAACTTCAGGAATGGGATCCGGAACGATATTCGAATCATCTTGGTCTACTTCTCCTTCAGATTCTTGGAAGAATGGTGACGATGAATGTGTAGGAGATGCTTCAGGTTGGAAGGAAGCAGCAGAACAGTCTTCCTCCACTTTTTCAGAATGATCATCATCAGAATTTTCATTAATGTCGGAAACAGTTACTCGAGGTATGGGATCTGGAAGGATATTTGAATCATCTTGGTCTAGCTCTCCTTCAGATTCTTGGAAGAATGGTGACGAAGAACGTGGAGGAGATTCAGGTTGGAGGGGAGTAGTAGCAAAACAGTCATCCTCCTCCACTTTTTCAGAATGATCATAATCAGAATTTTCATGAATTTCGGAAACAGATGGTGATGGAATCACAATTGAAGGAGTAAAACTAGTTGTCTCATTTGGAGGGATTTCGGAAGCCGATGCAAAACAGTCCTCCTCAACTTTTTCAGAATGATCATAATCAGAATTTTCATGACTTTTGGAAACTAATGTTGATGGAATCGCAATTGAAGGAGTTAAACTAATTGTCTCAGCCGATTTAGGAGCACCGGAGAAGGATGCTAGTACGGCATCAACCTCCTTATTCCTAACAGTTAGACGGGGTCGATAAGCAAGCACTCTTGTTGTGGTGGGTTGATACGTAGCTTCAAACTCTTTCAGTTCCATTTCAATCTATAAATTGCAGAGTAAAAAATCAATACAAAGTTTTCTAAATCATTTAATTTCAAATTGTTTTTATTTACCTGCTCTGCTGATGCTCCAGTCTCCACAAGCTTTATGCGACGTTTACGTTTCGCCTCATTGAGTCTCGCTTGCATCAGTCTTTTCTCTCTCCCCTCCGGAGTTTCTTTAGCTATTCTGTTTCTGTTATAATACGCTTTACACAGCTCTCTCTTAGTCAGTCCTCCAATCATTATGGTAGTGGAAGGGACCCTCTTCTTCAAAAACTTCTTGATAGGATTCTCCTCAATTCCTTCAGCTCTCATTTTCCTCTTTTTCTCCCTCATTGCAGTGTCCCGTTCCTTTTGTCTCTCGCGTTTCGCCTTCCACTTTTCTGGGTCTTGTTTCAACCTCTCGTGACACTCCTTCACTTTTGCCAAATGTTTTTTGTACTGCTCCTCAGTCCAATTCTCTCGCCACTTCCTCACATACTCCCTTTTTTTCTGCCTCTCCTCTGCGCTTAAATTCGCATGTCGAGCTTTAGCCCACTCCTGTCTTCTCCGGTTGTACTTTTCATCCGCCTTTTTTTGTAGATATTTGAGACGCTCCCCGTCCTTCATCTCCTTGATCGCTTCTTCACTCATCCTTGCTTCTTTTTCAAGCTTCCGAATCGTTTGTCTCTGGGAGATCTCTCGCTTCCTCCTCTCAATCTCCTCCGGAGTCGGTGTCTTTTTCACTCGCTTCCTCCTCTCAATCTCCTCCGGAGTCGGTGTCTCTTTCACTCGCTGTTTTATAGCCGGCGGCGAATCGGGTTCCTCCAGCCCCTTTGATTGTTGGCGTGCTCGATACTTCCGTTGGTATTCAGTTCTTCGTGCCCGTTTCCTTTCCGTTTTCTCTTCTTTCTCTTCAGTTGTAAGGTTCCTTTTAGGTCTGCCTTTTCTTGGAGTCGGATTCTCTCCACGTTTTTTCTTCTGCCGTTCCCGATAGTTCCGTTTATATTCAATCATTCGTGCCCGTTTCCTTTCTCTTTCCTCTTCAGTAAGGTTACTTAAGGAGCTCCGATACTTCCGTTGGGTTTCAGCTTTTTGCGCCCGTTTCCTTTCTCTTTCCTCTTCAGTAAGGTTACTATTGGAGCTGCATTTTTTTAGAGTCGGATTCTCTATAAGTTTTTCCTTCTGCCGTGCCCGAAACATCCGTTGGTATTCAGCCTTTTGTGCCAGTATTCTTTTCCTTTCCTCTTCAGTAAGGTTACTTTTAGAGCTGCATTTCCTTGGAGTCCCATTCTCTATACATTTCTTCCTCTGCCGTGCCCGATAGTTCCGTTTATACTCGGCCTTTCGTTCTAAATCAAGTTTGCGTTTCTCCGCAGTCTCAGGATTGTTCTTATCTTCTGTCGTTTTTACTTTTCTCTCTTGCCCGCTTGATTTCTGGAGTTGCCGACGCCGCCGTTGCGATTCTCTGTTCTGAGCCCTCCTTCTTTCCTTTTTCAGTTCGTCTATATTGACCAACTTCTCATCCCTCCAAATTGAGCTACTGCTGGAATCTGAATCTGATGGAGTGCCACCGCTGAAATCTGAGTCTGAATCTGATTTTGAACTACTGCTGCAATCTGAATCTGATTGTGAGCTTTGCTTCCGTTCCCTCGTCGTCCTCGGTCTCGTCACCGCCTTCCTGGACTTCTCACCTTCACTTTTAAAATCATTATGCGAAACACTCCACAAAGGATCTTCACGAGAATCTTCCTCCGATGGCTCAACTTCAACTTTCACCTCATGCTTGAGCTCCAGCTCATCATCAACATCATCCGTTGAGCTCATGTCCCCTTTCTGTAAATAATCCCAAGAAAAACATTAGATTAATTACATAATCCATTCAAGTAAATATGAATGATGTTTTATTACATCAAAAAGTCATAGTAAACTGTTAGTTGACTTACCATTTATTATATGCTTATCTACCCTTTATGCTTCACTAGATAACCAAAAAAATTCACAGACTAAAGGCCGACGGTGAAATAATTACTGAAAACTGAATAACCAACACTGACGGATCAGCTGTGTGGCGGACTCACGACTATTGTGGTCTGGTCTGGTCGGCTTTCAGCTCATTCATTGTTTGACAGTGTAGAAATTTCCGTCTCAGAATGCCCAAAAGTCTCAGATAGCCTCATCATTTTCCTAACTCACTTCACTGATGAATGATAAATGATAGCTGATAACATACAGAAATAATTTTTGTACTTGAATTGATCATTCATAATCAAATTAAAATCATTTGACGTGACTCGAGCAATGTGCCATGTGCATCCTTGTTGTGGCTCGATCAGCTGTGTAGCTCTCTCAACTATTGTGGTAGACTCTTGCTCAAGAGGATGGAACATTATCGTCTTTAGCATTGCGTTTAATTAATTACTGAAGTTTAAACGTTATTAATTGTAACAAAATGAATACAAAGCTTTGGAGCCCTTCTCGCTTTCCCTTACTACTCCGCAAGTTATCATCATCATCATGGACTTTGGGTCAGCCGGCTCCAGCCCATTCCAGAAGTAGTAGTTTTCTAATTGGTCGTGAATCTGGAGGTGGAATCAAAGTTAAAAGTTCTTACTGTATTTGCAACTTTAATTATCAACAGCAGCAACTGGTCAGAGGCTTCCAGACAACATCTGTTCCAAGTTTTGGAAAAGCGGAGGAAGATGAGGTGGCTGGAAAAGGGGATAAAATTATGCGGGTCAAGCTGCCGTCAACCCGAGTGGATGCGGTTTTGAAGGCAGGATTGGGGATGTCCAGAAAGTGAGTTAAAATGATTCATTTATATTTTAATTGTTGATTGTTCGTATTTAATAATATTTTTTGTTGTTTTTTCTTTCAGTAAAATTGAAAAAGCCTTTTATGACGACCGAATCCGCATCAACGGAGAGCGACCCAAGAAGAAAAGTGAGGTGGTTTTTGAAGGAGATGAGGTGGACGTCGTGCGAGGGACCAATGACCTAAATCCCGAGAATTTCATTGACGTCTCAAGGGTGGAAATTGTTGAGATAAAGCATGGGACAGGTGGTGACGAAGATGAAGGCTCTGACTCAGATGATGAAGATAAAAATAAATCTAAAATCCCTGCTGTGCTCCGTCGCTCTAAGCTACTCACAATTCGGAACTACTCCCCTCCATGGAAGGGGTCCTCTTCATCAGACTGATTTAGATTGATTTAAAATCCAAATTATTTAATAAATGTTCAGTTTATTCATAGGAAATAATAAAGGCACAAGTTTCTTTGTAAAATACAAGGATTTTGCGAAAGTGTAGTATTTTCACAAGTTAATTAACAAATTATTTAAGTAAAATGTTCATTAGAAGTTTCCATATCTATCCTGAAAAGAGCTCATCATCTGCCCCAGCTTTCCAGCCACCTTCGTAACTCCTTGGCGAAACGACTGCTTCATATCATCCAGGTCAAGAGTTTGGAGTGCTTCTTGCAGCGCTGCTCCTGATGAACTTCGACGAGAGCTGGTGTCAGCCGTGCCGAAATACTCGGAGGAAGAAATTGACGACTTTCCCTCAAAGCGAGAGCGGTTCCAGGAGGCTCCATCATCATCACCTTTCCCATCCCCAAACATTTGGGAGGAGGAGATGGCCTTGGCGTTTCCAAATCTGGCTGCAGCGTCATTACTAGTTGACACAGATGTTTTTGGCTTATCAGCAACCTTCTTTTGAGATTTTAAAACTTGATCTTGATCATCCTCCTCCACAGACACAGCTTTGGGGTTGGATTTGCTCTCAAACCACGGCAAAAAGGATGGCTCTCGTTCAATTGAAGTCTCCAGAATTTCATAAGCATCAAAGAAATCATCCTCTTTCTTCTTGCGATCTGCTCTTGGTGTAGATCTTGAAGAATATGGAGATTCCTGCTTAATTTCTGTCATTGAAGATAGAGCGGAATGAGTTATGCCTTCGCCTCCATGAAGAATTCCCATTCCAAGGCGTTCCGCTTGTTCAGCTCGATTCCCCTCCAGTTCCATTCCTTTCTTGGGCTTCTGGTGTTTGCTGATCACCTCATGATAAGTGAGACTCATTACAGCCATCTGTCAGCAAAACAATACCAATGTGATTTAAATATCATGTTTGTGAAATATTTTACTAATATTTTACTATTTTTTAAACTAGTTATTCACCTGTCGCTCTTCATCCTCTACACTTTTCTTTCTGGTTTCCATCCGAGCTTGAACTTGGGCTTCCTCACGCTCCTCCCTCATTTCAATCTCTTTTTGAATCGCAGAGAAATCATCAGCTTTCACTTTAAGACCCAGACCCCCAGCCTTCTTTTTAGCTCCAGCTCGTTTGCCTCCAAATCCAATCATTGTTGACTTTCTTATCGGAGGTGATGATGATCCTGTAGCTTCCTGAGCAATGGTTACTTGAGCACTTCCTCCAGTCGAGCTTGGCTGCTTTTCCACGACCTGATTCAACTTCTCCTTGTAGAGCTGCGCAGCTCTGGAGTTGTACTTGAGCTGGATATCCGTCGACTCCGCAAAATGTTGGGTGAAGAAATCATGCTGAAAATTACAAAAGAAATTCACTTAACTTCTTTATAATTAGTTAAAAACACAGTAATTAAGATACTCACCGCGTTGGCATTACCGCCCAGCTCCATGCGTCGAAGTTGAGCCCAAGTCCAGCTTGTATCCAGCTGAGTGGAGCGCACGAACGAGAGGTGAACTCCCAGTGACCTGTGGAGGGCGGAGCAGTCAATACAGATGAAGATCCCGTAGCTAACGCTAGCCCAGGTGGGCGCCTTGGCGGAGCAGTCGAAGCAAGCCTGGAAAACAAGAAAGGACAACAGTTTACCAAAAAACCCATCTAATTTTAATCAGTTACAAGTTCAACAGGTGATTTTCGAACTCGATTCGCTGGACAATGCATCAGACGCCGGAATATTTCGCGGATTTCTCCCTGGCTCGGACCCACGTCGGACATGATGATGAAGTTGAGAATTAATCAAATTAAATAACAACCACAACCGTGATGATTAGTTAAAGAAGTTATCTTTTTCCAAAAGATGATAAAAATTCTTTTTAAAAAGCACAGCAATGTAAACAAAAAATGAGAATATTTTCTACAAAAATATTTTCACAGCAGGAGCAATAGCAACCGAGATATTTTCATGTGGACTCGAAACAACGCATATCTCCCGCCTGGATTTTAACTTTATGACAAACAATAATTTAACACGTTATAATTTACACATTTCTTTGTTCGTTGTAACGTGTTACTCCAACCCTAGTTTGACTTCCTCCTCTTGTTTGGCTCTCTGTTTTCCAGCTATGTATTCGGGGCTCAGCGGCTTGATGACCTCAATTGCATTTGCCCCATGATCTTGATCTCATGTATTCCTATCTCCCTTCCATTAAACTTCATCATCCTCCCCTTCTTGCCCCTCTACAGCGAGAAGCCCCCTGTGAAAGCTGAGCAAGAGCCGAGTTTCCAGAATGTCCAGTCTCAAAATGCCCCGTTCCTTTCTTGGTTGTGAAAGTCGCCGAGTTAAGGGAGAAATGAAAGTTTTATGACGCCATATTATATTATTATGTAATTAAATTAAATCTATACTTTGTCGAAATTCCACATTTGAAAAAACTTAGGAAAAAATCAGCGTCAAGGTCTAACCCTGCGGTTTGGGAATTTGCTCACTTCAACAGTTGAAGTTCAACCTATGTAAATTGCAGAACGTCTCAAAATATGCACCTAAAAGTTGCGTTATACCAGTTCTTTCTCATAGACAAAGTTGATCTTATCCAGCAAATCCCGTTGAAAATGATCCAGATGTCATCATGTCATACGTAAAATAGCATACATACACCTGCTCTTGCTCTGCTACTTTGCTCACCAACACACGGAAGAAAGTGAAAGCTGACAGCATACTGGTGATAGGAATACCTAGTATTTTCCCAGTAACAAATGGAGTAAATTTAAAACGTTATTTTAGCTTAAGAAAGAAAATGTCTGCAGTGCTGCGTTTCGTTGCCGTTTACTCATATTTCATCATCGTGATCGGCACGGTGTTTTTTGCCATTTTGCATAATAGAAATTGGTACATTTACTCCTTGTTTCCTGTCCATTCCCAAGTATTCGGCTTTTACTATTACTTCTTAATAGTTCCAATGAGTGTGGGCGAGTTTAGCTTCCTTTGGTGGCAGTGGGGCTCATTTTTCGTTCACGTGTTGGCTAATATGTGGTACTTTTTTGTGTGTCATTACACATTCAACATTATTATCCCGTTAGTGCTAAACACACCTGAACATATAGTTTTTAATATATTTTACACGTAATCAAATATATGACTCAAAATCCTTGATTTTTGCAGCACAAAATCTTCATGTAGAACACCAGCTAGGAAAAACTTTCACTATTTTTCTATTCTTCAAATTCTCACAAATTTGTACCACGAAAGCATGGGGAAAGATTTTCTCCCCATTTATAAATTTTCAGTTTCTGTAACTCTCCTTGTGAGCATCTTCGGGTTTATAAAATGTCTTTCGTTTGTTAATGCCGCAGTTACATTACTTTTATCTGTCATAGCCTTATTTTGTGCAATGATGGTAACGGTTTCGTGCGTGGCGCTGTCTAGCACATACTATACACTAAGAGTTGTAGTGCTAAAACTCGGTGCCAAAGGTCAAACATCGTGGTCAGCTTGAGTGGAACTAGGCAAAAATGGAACGTCGTTGAGAAAGCTATGATGCGAAGCCTACAAGTTCAAGTATTGGATGTTTCTACTCAATGACACGGTATTCACCTCTAATCACCTTCAAAATTTTATCGGAATCGACTTTCACCCTTTTACTTTCCATTTAAATGTATGTATTGTAAGCTTTAGTAAGTTACAATATGCTTACAACAACCTCAATCAATGTCATTTTGTTGTCGTAAAGAAAGTTTGCCACATTAAGTCCTGCTGATTAGATGAATGAATATGAGAAAGGAGAGGACGAACGGACAGTAATAAAAAAATGGTTGGCTACTGCATGTTTGCATGAAGCTTGTATGATTTCAGAAAAGGCTAGAGGATCATTACATTAGTTTAAAACTGAATACAAAGACGCATCATGTTCTTTCACTCGTTACTCGTCTTATAATCTCGCCCCGTACCATCTCAAATGTGTCGGTCTGTGTCTGTAGTAGCCTGTGTTAAGTTTGATCTTCATAATCACTATAGCTTTTTCTATCAGTTTGAGAGAGTAATCTGCTTATGAGTTCTAAGAATTCTAATTAAAATGGAAGCTTTCAGGAAACCCATAGAAGACTTTCCCACTTTTCTTCCAAATCTACATCAACACGTGGTCCATTCCATTCAGACCCTGGTACATTTATTCCCCATTAATTCTTAAACCTTATGGGTATTTACTACTACTTTCTTTTAATATCAACCCATCCTCATCGAGCAAAAGCGTTGACTATTTTTCGGTGCTCTCAGTTCTCACAACCATATACCACGAAAGTATTGGGAAAATGTTTCTCCTCCGCTTCAAATTTTCTTTTTCGTAGTGTTAATATCCACCCAGTTTTCAATTTTTGCAAATAAAATGAAAGGCTTTAAGCGGACTCTAAGCGAAGACTTGAACTTCTTTATTCTTATTCTGCATCTTTTGCTACTCATTTGTTTTGTTCCAGTCAGTATGTGTAAGAAAACTTTTTCTCAATTCTCAAAATTATTTTTAAATTCTAATAAAAATTCTTTGAAAGTTGAACGAGTCGATGACAGGACAGGCTCAATCAATGTCATAGTTATGTTAGTCATTATGTTGAATATGGTCAACATTTCACTGTTGTCGTAAACAAAATATACAATTGTACTACAGCATCATGCTTTGAATGAAAAGATGTTGATTAAGGAATATGACAATGCAGAGGATCAACAGCAATCGATATTTAGCTACATAAGCATATACACATGCAT
>JAQGAP010000391.1:0-37162 GCA_034697805.1 Orchesella bifasciata | reverse complement strand
AATTCATATTCGATTAATACAAGGCAGAGGATATTTTCATATTTCAGTGGCCAATATCAAATCCCTTCTATTACAAAATATTATCAAAGTTGGAAATTATATTTCATGGTGGAATTTCCATCAGAGTTTAGCAACGAACCCACGTAATAAACCTGATCAAGAAGTATGGTCTCCGAGAATCTTGAAGTTTAACTTCAGCTTATGCAAACGCTTGTATAAAACCCATGATTTTCTAACGCACGCAATAAAGTACACAGAATCACATGAACCAATTATTCAGAAGGCAAAGAGTAGGCTAAGGATTCATCATTCATTGTCTCATTGAGTCTTTTTTAAATTTTGAAGTAAAATATGCCTACGCAAGTACGTGTTAGAACATACGTTTGCAATATTTTGCAGTAGTAGTGTGGTTCTCAATTCATTTTCATTTTCATACTACCTGGCTCCAATTCCACATGCTATGCGTCATGCGTGTTAAAAACAATGCAATAATATTTGCATGGGTTCATGTTCGTAGATTGAAGGAATAACTAACGACATGCTGAAGCCGTTGAAACTTATTAACAAATTTAACTCATTACTGCCTACCTTAACACCGATAATAGGTCAAAGTCAACAGGATTGTTTGTTTGGTGCCTAAAAGTTTTGATGTCAAGCAGCAACTGCACCTTCATGCATTCAACGTTTCCGCAAACACTATTTCGTCACCGCACAACCTTAGCGTGCGACCACATACAAATGTAACAGTTATACGTTCTTCGCGTTTCTTATTTACAGGCATGTAAATTGTAACAACTGCAGATCATCGTGACTAGTAAAATGATAGCTCTATCTCTAGATGATGATAGTTTGTATTTGAATAGTAATAAACCTACAAAAATTACTTACCCAATTTAACCCGTTTGTTTTAAATTTCAAATAAACAATAGTTCACTAAAAGAAGTGTTCACATATCACTTCACTTTTATGACTGAACGCAACTCATGCAAAATGAGTGTAGCTTGTGTAATTTACTAATGTGAAATTTGTCTGGACTGGATTTCGTAACAACGTGAGCCTCCTTTCCTTCCTGCTCCAGCTGAAACAACTTTTGTCAATGAAGTCATAAAAAACTCTCCTCTGCTTGTGCTGTATTGACAGCCAAAATAAAACAAGAAGAGTAAGAGCCTGCTCACACGGATGATAATCTAACTCATATTGTATCACATCACACAAATATATGTATGTGTGTGGGCATATACCACACTATAGAGATTACTACGTAAAAGGTATATGTTCCTATTTTTTGTGTACTTCCTCTACTTTGGTTATTCATATACTGGTGCTGATATGATGTGATGATTGTGTCAAACCAGATTCTGCTAGGACATGATATTCGTTCTCATAATAATCACTATCAACAGCAACATAATAATAGTGAAATAGCATTTCGTATAATTCATAAGGAACAATATTTTGTATTGACATTGCATGAGTAAAATCAAGCTACTTCTACTTCACCCTCATTCGCATCAACCCAACTCGCACACAAAAATAATAGGAGTATCAAATTCCCATGCAAAAAAGTAAAGGGTTACTTTTTTAAGTGGGGAGAAGATTGACATGTGCGCTCTCGATACTAACTTATTATTAGAACGTTATGCAGAGGGAAACGACGCCTATAGATAGGGGACGACAAAATAAAAGCATATCTTATCATACTTTCATAGGTATGTAAGCCTCCACATGCATTTAGGTTCTTTGTGATACAAAAATGATGTGATGAAGTCATATCATAGCTAAAAGGGGTAGCATTCTTGAAAACCCTTTTTGTATCGCATCCTAAAACAAATGCAGTTTTTTACATGCATACATCATATATTACCAATTTCCTTTTTTGCCTACCACACATAATACAGATATGTGCGTGGTTAAGATTATATGTATAGTCATGCCATGTGGTATATATTTATGGCGTACATATTTTGGTGCACCATTACTATTACCGTGCATATATTATACTTGCAGCGCAACAAAGAGCTTTGCGTTGATCTATTATAATATGACGCAGGTACAGAAATGCAAAATACTATACTCACGATCAGTTAATACCAAAAATGTAACAATGCACTCTCATTAATTTGGATTAAAAGGCCAAGAGAAGTAAACGTAACATTTTCATTTTCACACTGACACGATAGAATAGTCTGCAACGATTGTGTTATACAACATGACTGTACTGAGACTGATTTCTGAACTCAGACCTATCCTAATTTGTTGTAAGTATAGCATTAAGTTCATTGTAAGCAATATTCAACAGCTCGAACATAATGAAATGCAGTATTAAATGAAATTACACCTGTATTTTTATCTACTGTCATTATATATTAAATTGGTGCATCACATAAATCTTAGGCAAAGCAAAGTCAGACAGTATTACGCTGAATGAATCAAAATGTGTACAAAATCTAGCAGCTCTCAGAAAATCGAGTAAAGCACAGTCTGAAGGATTAAGAATAAGAGTTAATGGAACGGGCAGTTATGATGCCTGTAAAATTAACGTTGCAACAGTAGTCTTCGGGAATCAAAATGAATTTATGAATTTAGGTTATGATTAAGATTTTACTTGGTCTAGTCATGCATACAGGAACACATGGTTTAATGTAAATCCCATAAGGCATAATTGGGTAGATGCAAATAAATTTCAATTCGCGTAGGTGTCAATTTTGTCGCATGGGTAATTGAGAAAAAAAGTATATAGATGTATGTACGCAAGGTGCAATTAAACCTGATGACTTGTTAAGCGTTCTCCGAAGAGCTCGAGCTCAGATATAAAAGAAAGCAATATATGGTTTACAAATTTTCTCTGATTCACTTACCGCGTAGATGCTCATTCATTGAAGTACTTTTTATTCATCAACAGGATTCAGCTAAATTCTAAACTTCTACGCACTCCTAAAATATGCTAAGACGACACAAACTGACACCGCACCACTGTGTGTGTGGAGGACCAACTGCGGTTAAAAAATGATTGCATCGACAACGACTACACTACATTAGCCTATTATGGGCTTTGGCTTGTTGTTTTCCACGATAAGATCAGGCCACCTTTTGCAGCTACAAATCTATAAAGTCCAAAGAATACACTTATATCTCTCTGCAAAGAAAAAATTATTCATTCTCACGGCTGACACTGACACTATATTGTTGAGTGCATTCATGCAAGTGGCTCGTGCCTTTTGTCAACATAGGTATATGCATATAATATGCTTATAATATCTCGAAAATGTCCGAACGCATCGTCATTTTCCGTATCGGATTCTGAAGGCAAGATTACATCAAGATTGGAAAGAGAGGAGAGAGGGTAAACCACATTCCATACTAAAAGACTTGATAATGCTCACAAACACTTATATGCTGGGCAATGGTATTTTGCATGCATTTACTTTCTCCACCGTCGGTCTCACCAAAAACTTTCTTCACCGTCCACGCAATGTATCATTCTGTCCTCTACTTCACCTGCTGTTGCAACACCTACACAAAAAGTTTGAACAGCTTTCAGCAAAAAATATGCAAATAATATCTGTAACAAGATTACTCACTCGCCGAATCTAATCAAATTGTGAAATGTTGAAACAATTTTTTAATATAGAGTTGGTAAAAATCCATTTTACAAAAGTCAAAAGTCCTTATAAACGTTAAAAGTTCGAAATATTATGGTAAAAGCCTATGTACTTACATTTATGAAGGTCAACGTTAACAAAAACTACACAAAGTAATTTTATAAGAGCAAATTAGATCTAGGGTTTTAAAGACATTTTCCAGCACACATTGAGTTGAGTTTCACTAATGAGATTAAAGTGTTACGTGAGATTTCTCAGGTTCGTTATTGAACAGCACATCCTTCAACTTTTCCCCCCAGCATTTCTGTATATAAATCATTAATTTGATCTCTGATGAACCCGATGTTCTGTCTCATGTCCCTAATTTTCTTAATTCTATCAAGCGCCCACTCCATATCCCCGAGGGAGAACTCATTACAAGAGGACACTCCATTATTCAATGAAGCCAAATATTTCGTAACTAAACTGCCAGTTTCTCCCTTACTAAAGCTACCTGAATGGGAAAGATTTAGCGAATGATCCAGCTCATCTCCCCCACCATCCAAACTTTGTAAATGCATTTCCAGCTCATCACTCAGACCCAAGAGGGAGGTCACTGGTGGATCTTCTCCCTTTACAATGCTTTCCCCAAGCTCAACAAGTTTTCCAACGTCATTAACACACAAGTCAATTTCTGTCACAAGTCTAATAATATTATTAAATTGGGTATCCCGTTGCTTAATGAAAGTTTCCCGTTCTTCCAACATCGTTAGTAATTGAGACTTTTCATCCAACAGCGAAAGTTTCTCCTGCTCCAAGGATTTCACCTTTTGAGTCGTTTTCTCCATCGTGAGCTGAATAACTAAGAGTTCCTCTTGTAGCTTTTCAATGTCCCGTCCTTGGCACGAGAGTCTCTCTTGAAGGTCACCTTTCTCGTTTTGGCATTGAGTTAATTTGTCCCTGAGGGACGATATGAGCTTGGCACTCCGGAGTAGCTGCGCCTTTTGTACTGTTACCAGCTCTTGTATAAGCTTCTCATCTTGGAAGTCTAATGAGCCTTCTTCAGCACGTCTCAGAATTGTTGTTTGAGCTTCTTCCAGAGGTCGAATTTCCTCCAATCTAAAATCAAAAAATGTAGCAAAAGAACTTATTAGACAAAGAAACTTGGGATATTTTTCGTTAGAAAGTCTTTAATTTCCTACCTGACTATTTGCTCCTGAATCAAATTACTTTTTTCAATCAACTCCTTCTGCTGCTCCTTCACTTGTCCTTCCAAACCCTCCACCTTCTGTGACAAAACATGATTGTCCGATTCTAATCGCACGATGATATCTTTGGCTTCATCCACTTCGTCCTGAGCTGGCAGCGTATTGATGTAATCCTTCACATTCTCAATCATTCTTTCCGACTTTCCCAACTTGGTTTCAAGTAGGCTGACTTCGTTTTGAAGCCTCTGAACCTCTTTATCTTTGGCATACAACTTTTCCAATAAAATGACGTCATCTCGCTTTCTGTCCATATCTAAAACTGCAATTTCTTGACGCAAATTCTGGTTCTCGAGCTCAGACGCCGCGAGGAGTCCTTTCAAATCACTGATCCGTTCGATAAGCTCATGTTGGGTTTGTAGGGATCTCAACTCTGAGGTTGGAAGCGAGCTGGGTGTTAAAGAAGTATTTAAACTGGAGTTAACAAACAAGTGCTCCAACTGACTGATTCTATAACGAAGATCATGGAGATCTCCATTAACCGTTTTTGGAGTTGCTGACATTCTAAAACAATGATGAGGAAACTTTAATCCCACATCTTTCAGTTAGACTAACACAAGAAGCACATTAGTAGAAAATCTCAAATTTAAGTCTAAAAACAAAAGGTTCGGACACCTGTCAACCTAATGGGCAGTGTTTTCATGCTTTGTAAACAAAATGCACTTTAATGTTTATGTATATTTGGGTATCTTACAGAAGTCTTCCCGCGTGCGTGCATTCTGTAGCATGATTGAAATGCATGAAGACATACCCTAAGGGCCACCCAACATGAAATATACCGATCAGCATTATGCATCAATCGTAAAACAGAGACAAAGGCTTGTATACGTCAAAAGTTGTGTATATGGAAGTTGAGTTGAGTAAAAACTCTAGTTAATTTGCATATTAACATTCGTCACTTATCGTTACTTTGTTTGATTGACATTGACACTTCTTGTAGCCGCATCATCATAATGTAAATACCAATGAACCAAATTAATTGCGCAGTAAGTGCAGAATCGCTGTAACTATTGCTTGCTTATCTTCCGGTATTTTCGTATTTTTAGATTTGGAATGGAACATGGTTCGTTGGTCAAATTTCAAAACGTACTTGATCTGTTCACATGAGCAGAATTTTCTGGTGATTGCGATTTCCAATCACGAGCGAGATGTAATGAGATGCATGCATATCCAATTCAACAAGCCATTTTAAAAGATATGGATCTCTTCGTAAATTGGCAAAACATGTTTGTTGATTGATAAGCAATCTGATCATGAGTATTTGCAGAAATGTGCAAACATTTTGACACATTAGCGCTAAACATGTCGCACGTCGGCTTGATTGATGCAATGAAAACGACAAATCACTGGAGATATAAGGTACGTTGTCAGAAACTGCCCAGTTTAGTTGGTGGCAGGTAACCTTGAAAGTCAGAACAGTTAATAGTTTCGTACTTGTATCCTTTAGGAAATTTCGCAACAATGAAGACCGCTGTAGCTTTCATTGCTTGCCTTATTGGCGTTGGTAAGTTTTTACATACGTTTTCAACTTTTGAGTATGAAATGTGTTCGCATGAAATTATAATACGTTGGGTTTAATTTATGTGTAGCATCATGTGCAACAATCATTAAAGATGGCAAAGAACCCGATAACATGCGCGAGGTGAGGATTTTTTTCAAGGAAAAATTATTGATAACTCAAGAAAATCTTTGTGATTTCTTAGTTTTTATATGGACTCGCTTTAAAAAAAATACTCTTTAGGTTTGTTTCGACAAATATGGATGCTTCAGTACTGATGCCCCATGGACCTCCCTTATTCGGCCGTTAGCAGCCCTTCCTAAACCACCTTATGAAGTTGGCACCAGGTTCCTTTTGTTCACCCGAGGATATGAAAAGGAAGGTTATGAACTCATGCCTGACAAGGATGCGATCCTCAGATTTTCTGATTTCCAGGCTTCACGCAAAACATATTTCTTGATTCACGGTTTCACGGACAGCCACAAGGCTGATTGGATTTGGTCCACCAAGAACTTGCTTCTTCAAAACGTAAGTGTATTCAAAGTGTCAATCATTGACATTGATGGATAATAATTGACAGTTTATCTAAAGTGGTAAACTCATGTAAAATCGTAAACTGTAGGAGGATGTCAACATTATCTCTGTTGATTGGGCACCAGGCGCAAAAGCTCCTTATCTCCAAGCTACTGCCAATGCTCGACTTGCTGGTGCACAGATTGCTCGCATGATCACTTATCTGGAACAACAGGGTGACTTGAACATTGATGACGTACATGTCATTTCCCATTCTCTTGGAGGCCATGTAAGTTTGATCAAGTGCATAGTTTTTTATTGCATTTGATGTGTTACCTCATTTATATAATTTCAAGTGGCCGACAGTTCAGAACGTTGTTATATGAGATGACTATATGTGTATTTAGGTTGCTGGATATGCTGGAGATAGGCTTCTTGGCCGTCTGCCTAGAATTACAGGTTCGTTGCAGTGGAATCGAAAATCTGAAAGTTTTGCAAACTACTAATGCAAAAAGAAAGCAATCTCATGAAAATATTATGAATTTTTTCGTCAGCCATCGACCCAATGGACCCTTACTTTGGTGGAACCGATGCAATTGTTAGATTAGACACCAATGATGCCAAGTTTGTTGAAGTCATTCATTCCAACTCTGACAGCGCTTCCAATCTTGGTTTAGGTATTGCGGGAGCCATTGGACATGTTGACATTTACCCCGTAAATATAACGAATCGCAATTAACATTTTAGTAAGTTTTACGAAAGATCGTAAGACTAACTTAGTCTTCTTGTTTCAGAACGGAGGAAAGAAACAGCCAGGATGCCGCGACACCTTAGGAAACCTTATCATCTCAATCATAGATTTGATAACTTTAAATTTTGAAGGTACTTTCTCCACTTTCTCCGTGAAACTTTCTCTAGCGTTCACCAGTATGAATGAAAGAGAATTGGTATGAGAAAGCTTTGTCATAATAACTAAATAATGTATTTCCACCTAATTGCAAATCAGGAGCTATTTCCACCTGGGCATGCAGCCACGCTCGCGCAGCTCATTTCTATGCAGAATCTATTTCCGACACCAGTAGCTGTCCATTTGTTTCATATGCCTGCGCTGATTACAGCACCTTCCAAAAGTAAGTCAACCTTTTGCATTTTTGAATTTGTTCTTTTTTACATAGCTTTATGAAGCTACAAGTCTACAACTTTGTAATCCTTCAGGGGAAGCTGCTATCACGCATGTGCTGATAGAGAGAAATGTACCCCACTTGGGTACAATGCCAAGAGTCATCCAGCTTCCGGAGTTTACTACCTTCACACTACTGATGGAGCAAACAATCACACATATTGCAGTACGCTAGTCGTCAAAAATATTTATACGTTATATCTGAAAGAAAATCTTATGATTGATTTAACAATTCTTACTCAATTCAACAGAGCAAATGGTTCAATTGCAAATCCCTGTCAGCATCACTCAAGCGCAAACACAAGGTTCACTTACACTCGTGTTCCGTGGTCATGATGGAACCTTATCAGAGACGTTTACACTTGCAGACAAGTAAGTTCAACTACAAAATTACTGATGTG
The DNA here is from genome assembly GCA_034697805.1 of Orchesella bifasciata. Classification (NCBI taxonomy): domain Eukaryota; kingdom Metazoa; phylum Arthropoda; class Collembola; order Entomobryomorpha; family Orchesellidae; genus Orchesella; species Orchesella bifasciata. The sequence goes on along the minus strand of JAQGAP010000391.1, from coordinate 28,724 downwards.
ATACCATATCATGTCTTGTATAGATATGAATGATTAGTGGCATCCTTTACTTTGGTTCGTTTATAGTGTCAGGATTTCACCTGGTCAGCTTTTGAACTTATGGGTTGAAGTTCCCAACTACATTCTTAGAACTGCTGATGAAAAAACTAGTTTGATTCTACGCTACACACGTGGAGGTCTTATTCCAGGAAACCAAGCTAAAACATTGGCATTAGACGAAGTTGATCTTGTTGTTATCAAGCCTGACCTTACCACCTTGACGTAAGTTGAACAACATAGATATAAAAACTTTAGTCCATAACATATTAAACTTCATTTGAATTTTTTATATTTTTATTATTGCAGAACAAGTTATCAAGGAGTAACTTTGAATTATGGAACAGATACTCAAATTTCCGTCTAACCAGCTAAAAAACAACCTTACAAATTAAATTAGTCTTAACGTACTGACTGAATCACATTAAAATCCGCTCTCGTACTTTCTATGAAATGCATACACTAATTCAGTAAAATCATTCTTCGATAAATTACAAAATTCTTCTGTCTAACATTACATGTTTCATTATGGTGGCTTGCGTTTCATTAACTTTCCTTAGCAAATAGTTATTTCGAACAACACGACACATGCGGTTTCTTTCAACTGCGTTTTGAGCAGAGCATACTTTACCCAATTGAAGCAACAATCCTGTGACTTCCTCTACCAGAGGCGGAAATGCCACACAAAGCCTTTCTAGAGCTGATAATGCCGGAATAAATACTTCTGCTCTTTCTTCTGACACCAATCCTGAATAAATGTATGAACTCAATACTTAAGTGGATTTTGGTATTATAAGGATATTTTCTAATGAAACTTTGCATACCTGAGACCATTTGATTCATGAAACCAACAGCTATCCGTGCGCTGTTAAGTGACTTGGGCAAAGCATACTGCACCGATAAATGGGATATAAGTTGTATTGCAAAAACTTGCTTCTCAATCTGTGGTTGAGCTAATAATTCTGGTATGTAGTCGAGACAAATATGCATCGATGGAATTCCTCTAACTGTGATTGGGAGTAGTTCTAAAGGATATCCCTAAAAAATAATTCAAATAGGTGTCTTCAAATTTGCCTATAAATACAATTTATGCTGAATTAATACAATAAATAGTTCAGCAATTCAGCATACCTGAAAATGTACTAATTTTGCAAGCATGGGATCAGAAATAAACATTTGATGGAGAAAGGAACAAATTAAGCTCTGCACTTCTTTTATCGTTAGATCGCTCGCTAAACCCTCCTGTACAGAATAATAAAGCCATGAATTAGGAATACTGAAGAGAACGAATAAACTACTAATATTATTTGTAATCATTTATATTACTCATACCTTGTCCTCTTGGTTAGGGAGGCATGCTTCCAACAAAATTTGCACGCCGGCACTGTCTTGAAGAGCAACTAACGCATTTTTCATTTCCTCTTTTTCCACATCTGTTTGAACAACAGTTCCAGGTGGTGCAGGAGAAAGATTTTCCTGAGTAACCAAAACTGACATCAATTACTTGTTAACACAATGTCTTTTAAAATACTTGTAACAATGCATACCATTAGGTGCTTAGTCAAGAAATACTTTGATGAGGCGAGGGTTGCTGCTAATATATGCAACAGAATATTTAAAACAGGAGGACATCGATACACTTGAGGATCACATCGTAAAATCTGGAGTGGATCCATTGTCAATTCATCAGCAGTTAGATTCAGAGACCCATCTGGAAGGAGTGCATTACTCGTGATTTCCCATAAATGGCGAGGATATACATTGTTCAGTTGGTACCAGATATCTTTGTACAAATCTGTAAGTTTAGAAATTCAGAAATGTAAAATGTAAATACTAAGAGATACTTACTAGAAGAAAGAAAACTAATTTGGACTGTTAATTTTGCTCAAAATCATTACCCTGAACTTTTCTGGGAACAGATGGAGGAAGGATTTTTCTAATTTGAGATACAATTTCCTTGGAGTGTGACCAGAGATTGTGAGGAGAGAGGTTCTTGCAAGTTTCCAGTAATTTGATGGCATCAACAGGTTGATCACTAATTACCGCAAAGGCTAAAATAATGAAAAAGTATAATAAGAAAAATGCTGTGACATTGTTCTTTACTTATCTAACATTATTACGTCAATTTAACGAACGGTACCTTTCTCAAAACTATCTTTGGGTATATCAACGTCCTGACATTTTCGACCTTTGCTTGACCCGTCGACAGATAGTGAAGTGCTATCCTCCAACCATTCGTGGACAATACAAAGTTGAGGGAAATGTGTTGTCAGCAATTTCAATAGACTTGGAAATAAACCTGTTAGAAGAATTTTAATTTAGAAAGGAAAGAATCGGAAGGAACCGAACCGAGTTTATGTAAATTATTGTAAATAGCTAAGTTAAAAACCTACCTCCACAGTTGTTTTGGTGTTTCTGTGCCTCCTGAAGAAGAAATTTGATTGGGATCTGGGAAAACAGTTTTCCGGAATACGTTTTCACTTTCTTTCCCAACTGAATCAGATTTCTATAATTAGATAATCTGTTATCCTCGTATAGCAGCAAGTAATACAAAATCAGTAGCTGTGGCGCTAGATTGAGATTGTGAAACGTTTTGAAAGCTGCCAAAACTTCATTATCAGTCAATGGTTCGTTAGTTAACTCCAATAAAACTTTTGTGCTTCCAACAGTGCTTGTGCCAGGAACAAGAATTGACTGCGTATAAACTTCCAATAGTGCTGGTAAAACTGGATGCATTGGTAAAGTCGAGCTGTTAATCTGTCTGTAAATCCAGTCTTTGATTGGGACTTTGTGCTTTGTAAAGGCTCGAGATTTGATTAACTGGTAAATACAATGAACTGGTAAAAATCCTAATTGGTCCCCATTCAAATTGGGAGTGACAGGAACTCGAACAGCGTGAGCGGTGACTACCTGGAAAACAAGTATAAGCAAATATTAGGCTTTGATAACAGAAGGTCAACTCAAATTTCAGAGAAAGCAAAAGGCACATACTTGTTCTGTGAATATATCTTGAATAAAAATTTGCTTTATTCTAGTCATGGAGTTGACGCGTATTGCGATTTTCATGCCAAGGGTGGTACAAACGAGTTCTGAAATGGCACTCAGTTGATTACTGTGAAAATGAATCGCCATCAACAGTAAAATTTCTCCAAATGATGAATTAACTCCACTTGCATTCTCCCTAAAAGCCAAAATCAAACATAAGTTAATTCACTGCTGACACTTAAAGCGAAACAATCGTTATAAAATGAATAATACACGCATACCCCCTAGCAGCTTCATCTTTGATCAAAGACTTTATCCAGTCAATTATTATTTTCTCGTGCTCTGAGGTTGTCAATAATGACGGGCAAGACAATAATGTACACAAGCTCAGAATCACAAATCTATATCCTGGAGGAGTATTTGGTGCTTTCAGAGTTATCAGGTTGACTAAATCATTTATTTCCTTGTCATTAAACCTGTTATAAACCGACAAATAAACGCTCATAAAATATAATATATATAGTAAGTGAAACGTGAATTGTATTTTAATTAGTCTGGTTGCTTACTTAAAACTGGCTATACCCTTCAAAGCACAAACTAGTCTCAGTAAAGTCGAAGCTCTCACAACATTGCTGCTATCGATCGATTTGGAATTGGGGCTCAAAAATTTCTCCAGATATAAAAACAATGCCTCTCTCATTCGACTCAGAGAATTGGCTGAATCGCACTTACGCTGAAATATAAAAGTACCAGTATTTACTTTTAACATCTTAATGAGTAAATATATTACAAGTAAAAAGCCCTATAGTATCTAAAAGTTTAATACCTTTTGGCCATTTCTAATGTAAGCGGAAAACCAATTTCGAACTTGTTGATCATTGCCAAGTAGAATTCCTGTGCAAAATGGGATGAGGTTCTTTTCAACATCGTTGTCCTCCAAACTTAAAAACATTGTTAATGCTGGCATTCTACACATTTCAACCTGTTTTACACAAACAATGAGTGTATGCTAATCGACTCTAATTACAGAGAGAGAATTATGTGACGTGACACATCAACTTCTGTTATCATTATACATGTTTGCTACTTACACAACGTGAGCGAATTAGTAGACTCATCCTGGGATTTAGACGACACAGTAGCTTCAAAGCTTCCAAACGTATTATTCCACCTTCTGATTCTTCTTCACATTTGTCTCCATTCGAAATAAGATTGTAACAAACTAAAGGTTTGAGAGTAAAAGTGACATTAACAGACAGTTTCTCTTCACAAAATTACTTACAGTAAATGCAACACGAATACCATCGCTTACTTTCTGTAAATGAGTCTGGTAAATTTGCTACCAAACGGCAAATAATCCAGGGTCCATATTTCACATGGAGTAAAGCTTCGCATACGTCAACGAGAGAGAGAACACTGGGTAGTTCTACCAATGCAATTGACAAATGATCACAAATCTCATCCAAAAATATCCAGTTATCGAACAGCTCTGAGGACTTCATATAATACTCAGATCGTGGTTCATGAATCTATAAATCAGGTACAAATCAGTCACATAAATTGTAAGCACAAGCAGGCTACTTTATCCTTAAAACGTTATGTGCCGATTTTCCCTATATTACCTGGGATAGGATGAACAGAATATCTGATAAAATCAACCTAATTTTCCTCTGTGCTTCATTTTTCTCAAAATCCACAGCAATGCCACCCTGACAGTTCTGCAAAAGTACACTATCCTGCTCTCTTGATCCAATTTTCTGCCTGCAAACAAAAAGATTGTAATGAACATCTTACAAAACGACATAAGTTGAACTGATACGTCAGTGATTAAGGCTTATCAGCTTTACCTCAACTGCATTTCCTTTTTCACATCCATTTCCAAAGCCAGAAAGTCCACCGACAAAATATTGACAATATTATTCATCCGATCATTTTCTGCAATGGCCATCAGCGTATCCTTTGGGTGCATCGCTGCACGTCCCATTCCTTCCGGCGGCTGGATAAGCGACGACCTCGCCAGTATCGGTAGAAAAGGCGACAGCTCCTGCTTCGAAAAACCGCATAGCTCATCAGTAGCCCCGATTTCAATAAGCTTAAAAACCTCCGGGTTAATCTTTTGGTTTAACCACGCAGCCGCACTTAGGTTCTCCATCTCTGAATTGTTAATCACAGAACCACAACCCGATGTCAACTAATTACTTTAATTCACATTTCAATCACAGTTAACAGGTAAACAAACTAATTACTCAGGTGTTTGTTATTGATGTTGATGCACCTCTTGTCATTTGTCAACTGAGAATGCAAATGCACAAATGCTTTTTTACTACAACAAACCCAGTTGGCAGATTTCCCACGCTTCTTTTGCAGTTTTGGTGTCCATCGTGAGACGAAGTGGAAGGCGTAGTGGAGTCCCATCAAAAGAACGCTCTGACTAGGATGCATGAGGCGACACGGTGCGGAAGCCGGATTGAAGCTGGGTTGGTGGTCGAGGCTCCTCATTCAATTTAGCAGACAATGCTGTTCTTGGGTTTTTGAGCTGTCTCTTCACTTGTGTGTTCTCTACCACGAAACATAAGCTGTGAGTTGAAGTTGAAGATTCAGTTCCCGTAACTATCTTCGGTTAGTGGAGTAATTTTGGTTAAAAAAGTTGGAAAGTTTACTAAAAAATCTTTCAAAATGTTGATGCCCAAGTCCAACCGTAGGAAAATCTACGAACAGTTGTTCAATGAGGGGGTTATGGTTGCGAAAAAGGACTTCCATGCTCCAAACCATCCGGAGTTGGAGGGTATCCCTAATCTTCATGTAATTAAGGCTTTGCAGGTGAGTCAGTTTTGTACAATTGGTTTCGAATTGTGAGTGGTATGGTTTTTGACGACTATTATGCGAATAATTGTGAGGATATTCATCAGTTTTTATTATGGAAGGAGTCTTAATTAATTTTCAAAAGCTCCTCGAAGGAAGCTGTTTTCATTTGTGTAATTTTAATTGTTATTATTTATTTATTTTGACTAATGACTATGATCTGAAGTAGAAATCTTTTGCTGATATGTTGATTTCGTAGTAGCAGTCGTCATCTTTGCGATAGATGGAATTATTTAGCATTTCTTAATGAGTGATTTCTTTGTTTTTATCTAGTCCTTGAAATCTCGTGGATACGTTTCGGAACAGTTCGCTTGGAGGCACTATTACTGGTATCTTAAAAATGAAGGTATCGAATACTTGAGGGACTACCTTCACCTCCCTGCAGAGGTAAATCAAATTGTCTTAATTTTAATTCTAGATTAAAATGGACGAGCGAAGGGGACACTGATTTTATTTTATTTTTCATTGTGCAGATTGTTCCAGCTACGTTGCACAGACAGGCCAGAACCGAAACAGCTCGCCCACGACCAGCAGCCGGCCCAAGAGGTGAAGGCAAAGTTTCTGAAGATAGATCCGCTTACAGACGTGGTGGTGGTGGTGAGGGAGATAAGAAGACCGAAGCTGGAGCTGGTGGTGCCCAAGTTGAATTCGTAAGTTTATCAAAAAAATTAAACAGAAAGTTGACAGATGGATGAAGTTTGAAGTCAAAGTCAGTCAGGTCTCATACTAACATTCCCCAATACTTTTTATTTTTTACAGCGTGGTGGTTTTGGACGTGGTCGTGGAGCCCCTCCACCATCTGAGTAAATGTAATCTAATAATCTTTTACAAAGCGTTCAGATGGAGTGATTTGTATTTCCTATACGTGGCTGAAATAAATATCTTTTAGACACACAGTTTGTGAATTTGTGAACGTTGAAAGTTTTTGATCATTTAGTGATGTAATGTATTGTAGAATAGCATGTTGTAATGTCGTATGATGTCACTGAACAATCAGAATGTGGCAATTACAAGGTTGATACGATTATGAAAAGAAAAATGCATTTAGATTAGGACTGCACAAACAGGCATATACTTAAATGCATGCAAGTGCAGTTTTATTAACCCTTCTCTTCACCGGAAGAACAATTATGCAAAAACAGAGATTCCCGATGGTTACAATTTCAAATGCGTCAATAATTTGCTTACATAATATATTTTAAGCGTTGCGTAAAAAATTTCTCATTCGACATGTTTTTTATTTTACAAACTTTAAAGTAGGAATCCCTATGTAAAGTTGTTCAATATATTTAGTATCGAATTCATTTTGACCTAACACGACCACAGCACTGTCATAACATAAGTCGGACGCTGATAAAAAATGACTCCTACATATATCCATACCATAATACACTTACTTCTTGCGATAACCAAAATACAAACTAATCGACTAGCTGCGGAACAGCAACTTCAATCACTGAGCTGCTATTACATAACATGGTCAATTCATATAGCAATTTACATTCGGTTCAGTTAAGTACAATTAATTCATTTTCGCCCTAGTCAACTTCTTGGCTAACAAGAAAGTTGTATAATCACAAGCTTATAACTTAATCAGGATGATACGGTGCGGTAGGCATAAATACAATAGTAAATAATAAATTAGAGATGTCAATCAGAGAAACACTGAGATGTTTTCAAGTGTCTACTTTCGGTACTGCTGAATTGTAATGAGCCCCGAGCTGGAATTTATGCCTGTGAAATGTCAATGTTAAACCTGGCTTCTTGAATTCTTCACCGAATGTAAGAGGTGGGCCATCCGCTTGAATCACCTTAATAGGTCTACCCAATATTTGAGATAAGGCTCGCACCTGCAGATATTCAAATTATTACTTGTTAACTTCATGATTTTAAGATTAAAACCAACGCAATTTAATTTCAGTCACCTCAATTTGGCCACCCCAAGCTGCTGTAGATTCCAAATCTGAACAGTACTTTTCAAATCCATCGCCAGTTGCATATTCCTCTTCCATAAAATGGATGAATTCATCTTGATTCTTTCTAAGAAACGAAGCAGTTTCAGTTCGCAATTTGCTGACATCCCAGTTTTCTCCAATACGTCCTACTTGATCCGATACTGCTTGGTACAAGCTACAAACGTTAATACAATCAGTAAAACAAAGTCGTTACTAAAATGCAACTATTTATACAAGTCTACATTAAATTTTTAAATAATTTTTAATGCCCCTACCAATGACCATCCGACGGAATGTCTACTACTTCCAGTTTCAGATCTTTTAATATCTCCTCCAGTAGTCGTTCCTCTTGGGTTCGAACACTGCTTTCAGTAAGCTCATCGGTTTCCGCATCTACCTTCTTTCTCCGCTCACGTTCCTCAGCTTCCTTCTTTTCCCTACGCCTTCGAGCTTTGGACATTTTAGGTGTTCCTGGTGTTTCAGATTTGGCGTCATCATCTCTGTCTCCACACTCACTTTGAGTTTCTTCCGTGGTGGGAGGAAGCGTATCGCCAGGGAGCTCCATTCTCTTCGGACGGAAGGTGTCCAATTCAACCTTGTGACGTTCTTCAAGATCTGCTTCCATTTTTGTAATTTCATCGGCCAACTCCTTCTTCTTCTTTTTATCAGACTTGGAGACGTTCTTTTTCATAGACTGGATTTTACCTGGATGGAATAGGAATTAAATCAAACCAATCTGTCAAACAACGATTCACTTGAACAATATGAAATAGAAAATAACGTTGTTGTAAGTTTACCCTGGAGTTCCTTCTTCTCTCGACGATGCCTCCTAATAATAGCTTCTTCAGGGCTCAGCGGAGTTTCCGCAGGCACATTTACGAAGTCACAGTCGTCATCCAAGTTGTCACCCATCTTTACACTTGAATGGTGATCTTTACAGCTCTAATGGGATAAGTAAACACGCCTCCAAAACGTCAAGCTCCACTAATAGTTCTAAATCTTTGCTTCCAACTGCATTCAGTTTGAGATTTACAATTTCAGATTCAAAATAAAAAGGCTCGTTCATTCCACAACACAATGAATATCAGGAGAAGGTTGCCTACAAATTGTAGGCTACAATGACAAAAAAACAACAGGCACAAAGTTGCTAAAACAAAAACAAACGAGAACTCTGGATCTGGACTGTTTTCTAATCCAGCAGCAATAGGTATCGTAGCGATGGACAGTGCAGTGTGTTTCCAGCATCTGCTCAGGTGGTCGGGTTTGATTTGATGCACAAGAAAGAGTGAGTGAGCTCATATGAGTTCTTCATACATAAAATTTCCAACATCAAAATCATGTGCATGAAACCGAGACAGATGAGATGATTCAGTATTTGCTCTGAAAGGTATTGTTATGGATGAGAACGGTGAACGTGTGACTGTGAACGATATGAACACATCGGATAGGTAAATGCACGTATAAACATTTCACTTCTCATCATATTGCAATAATTGTAATCGAAGAAGTACTTACCTAGCTAACTAAAAATCATGTCATAAGGATGTTCTTTGATATTATTTTCATTACATCCTCAATAAATAAAGTGATTTCTACATATTCCGATTTTTTTATATAGATAACCTTCATTTGATCAAGACAGAAATAGATGAGGCTACATGAAGGCGAAGGTCTCAAAACCACATTTTATGAAAGTGAAGGACACGACTTACAAGTACAAGGTAAAGATTGGGATTGGAGACAAACAAAGGAAAGGGTCCAGCTAGTCTCAAGGCACAGTTCGATCAGCAAAGGTGAAGTGAAAGGACGGCAATACCTGGCACTGGATCACTGGATGTCTGATAATTGATCAGTAAAGTTGAAAGGATAGAACGGGACGTTTATCAGTTTATGTGTCTGTTGACTGGCTCAGAAATATAAGCTGAACTGACTGAGGAATAAGGCAGTAAAGGATTACCAGCAGAAATGGTACGAATAATAAAATATAGGTATGAAATTTAGTTGTTTTATAGTAAATTTATAAGTTATTTCCGATTTGGTTTTTATAGCACGGGCGACAGAAAAAGGAGCGGACCGCTGAGGAGGAGGAAGCAAAGGAGAAAGAACGTTGTAAAAAAGTTGCGGCTTATCGATACGCAATGGGTCTAATACTTTCAAAGGTAAATATATTAAGATATTCCAATTCTTAGTGTTCACTCATGTCAGTAGTCAGTACAGTTATTGTAGACGGTTTTAATTTGATTTCGTATGGTTACTTTGAATAGAGAGGGAAGAAGGAATTCGATGAAGAACTTCTTAAGATAACTGGACAAGTCTTGGCATCCAATCCAGATATTTCAACTCTTTGGAACATAAGAAAAGAAGTGCTCACAGTTTTGAAGGAAACAGAGTACGACAATCAGTTTTATATACTGCGTTTTATACCCAGATCTAGAGGAGGAGAATAAATTATATGTAATTTATTAAATTCTTTCCAGCTTTAACAATTTTTCGGATGTGGTAGTACAGAAGGAACTTGACTTTAGTGAGTTTTGCTTAAAAAGTAATCCAAAATCTTATGGAGCATGGCACCATCGAGTTTGGCTCATGAGGGAGACCAACTTTTCTAAAGTGACTTCAGAACTGAAACTTTGTGCAAAATATTTGGAATATGACGATAGGAATTGTGAGTATATGAAATGCCTAAAACAGTAGCTTACTATGAAATTATGTATGATGTTTAATTGATCGTAATTCATTCACTGTTTTTGTGCGTAGTTCACTGCTGGGACTATCGTCGATATTTAGTTGAAAACTGTTCGGAAGTAACACCAGAGCAAGAGTTTGATTTTACTACGGAGAAAATTTCGTCCAATTTTTCTAATTTCTCATCTTGGCATTTGCGGTCTAAAATTTTGCCCAAGCTTCCACGAGATTTTTTGGAGGAGGAGCTGGAGTTAATAAGAAACGCCGTGTTCACAGATCCTAAGGACCAATCGGCTTGGTTTTATCATAGATGGCTGTTGCGTTCTCAGTTACCAACTGGTAAGCATATTTTTAATGTTCCTCATTCATAACTCAAATTACAGAACATTGAAGTAATTTTTGTGATTTTGACAGAAAATCCGTACCTCATAGCAGCTCAGTACTGTGGTACAAAATTAATTTTTATATTCAGCTCTAAAGCACCTGCTCCGTCCCAATTAGGTGTCGAAGTTTTAGGTACAGATAAGAACATAGAGGATCTTAAATGGACAAATCCATGGTTAAATACTTGTTCAAAGTTATGGGAATGTCAACTTCCGGGCGGCAGCAAAAACATATCAGTTCAAGCAGACAGCTCAATGATGAGAAATTTTGGATCGAAGCCCTTGGCCATGGAACTCGGTGACATTAAAAGAAATTTTCCAAACTATTTTGATGCAGAGACAGAAGTAATTTGTGTTACAATTTTCCTGTCAATATTTATTAGTATTGTACATATGGAATTGTCATTTTTCGTCATTATTTGTGTTACAGAGGAAGCATGACAAGCTCCTTAACCTACTGAAAGAGGAAATTGCATGGGTTCAAGAACTACAAGAATTGGAACCTGATGTAAAATGTTAGTATGACATAGCTGTTTGCGAAATATTGCAAAATGTTTTAACTTACTTTGTTTAAACTTTACTATTGTTTTCTTTTTGAAGGGCCAATAAGTACCTTGATTATGTTAATGAGAATGGTGGATTTCGTTGGGTACAAACAAAGCATATTAACACATTTGGATAGTTTAATGAAATTGGATTCTCAACGGATTAACTATTACTTGGATTTGCGTAAGTCACACAGAGATTTATAACTGTTTCTCGCATTAATTGTATTTGACTAAAGGTGATTGTGATCATGATTAATTCTCTTGTCTGCTTAAAACAGGATCCAAGTATTTGATAGAATGGAAGCTTGTTGAATGCAGCAATTCTCTTGGACTTGACGAACTGCTTCTAGACATATCTGGATTAAATTTGACTGCTCTATATTATCCTGAACGAATGTGTTTTCACACAAAAATAGACTTAACCAACAATGCCTTGAAAAATTGCGAACCATTCCGTGCACTTGTTAATTGTAAGGAGCTTAACCTTTCAGGGAATAAATTCGCCAAGTCGAAATTAGAGAAAGCAGTTGAAAGGTTAGAAAATTTGAAAATTGAATCTTAAATTTACATTGTACATACTGTTTGTTAATGCTTAATTGATGCAATGTTGTGATATAAATATAGTTGAATATTTCGAAATACGCTCACAAGTAATTTCTACGTATTTTGTACTTTGTACTACCGAAATTGTTGTATGTAAAAACAATACATTATCCAGGTTCTATAAAAATAATGAATTATTTGAATAAAAAGCAAATAATACAAATTAACTTCAAACTCAAAACTACGTATTGCGGACTTTTTTTATTCAATTCTGATATTTAATGCAATCCGAAAACATTGACATGACGCTGTAGGGAAGAAAGTACTTTCAACTTGGGAGCTTAAAATCTAAGAACTTATTTGAACGGTTTGTGTTTGGACATATTATGTTTGAAATAAAACTGATACTACGGACTTGTTGTCATTGATGAATACACGTTTTAAGTACATGGAACGACTATGGAAATGGAAAGCAAAATAACGTCTTCGTACAAGTTTCTTTGGCTGGGCCGAAGCCCCTGAACTTTGAATAAATGTCTCAAGCTCAGGAGAAAGTTACTAGTCTAATCTACTAACCTTCAAAAAGTTTCATCCCACCACCTTAAAATTTAAATTAGAACTAAGAGTAATCGCCAGTCACTTGATGATGAACGTAATTCCTTTCATTTCCGAGTTATCTGAGAATCCACTGCATTAAGATATTCCATTCCTGTCTTCACCAGCAAAACTGAGCTGCCAATGGCTAGGGCCACCCGAGCTGTTTGAATTGTGTTATCACGGCTAGCAGTAGCTAAATTAAGAACAATATTTCGCATATAGCTCCCACAACTTTATATCGATTAAATTCAGTCAAGTTATATGTAGTAATGAATAACTTTAATCACACGCTTACCTGATCTAATCATCGCCCACAGGAGAATAGAACCTAGGTTAAAAAGCCCAGCAGAAAAAATGCTGCAACATACAATACGTTTTACAATTAACTCACCACATCACAATTTGATGATAACATTGATAACTATTTTACGACTTTTTATCAATTATTTTTTCTACCTATACGTGATTTTCTGCTTTCCGAGAACACTTTTGAGATGCTTCCGATCATAAACATACAAACAAGAGCCGGCTAAACTAGCTGTCAAAAGCACGTTGGTTGGATCCGTTGAAGTCAACCTGTAAGAAATTACAATATATTATGCCTATAATGCCTCCTTTTTAAATGTCACGTCCCAAATAATTCCTAATTTAAACATTATTGCTTTACCTTCTGAGGATACTAGGTTTGACGAAATGAACGCTCATAAGTGAGTAGCAAGCGGTTCCAGCTAACGGAATATAGTGATGAATAATATTTTTCTTGGTGAGTGGTTTCAAAACACGTTCCAAACAGGTGCACTCCTCTGTTTCGGTCTCATCCTCCATCCCAGAATCACTTGGTGAAGCCATTTTATTGCTCTTCACTATTAAAAGCCTTCAAAATTAAAATCAGTTTCACTAAACACTAGCTAGAAACAACTTCCCACTTTCGGACTCTTCAAAATGTTCAATCTTATGACTCTACTACTGACTCGGCTTGTTTCAGTTCAGCTGATGAAATTCACCCCACTGCAAGCTCATACATAACATGTGAGATCCAAGAATCCAGCCATGATCTAGCTTTTTTCATAATATGGATATACGGAAACTCTGTACATAAGATCGCCTGTAAAACATATATTTGGACATCTCTCATGATCTCATGAAACGCCTACAAACATGTTAGGATTGCCTAAACCAAACGTAACTCAAGGCAAACTTAACTTGCATAGCATGTGCAAGCATAATACCAGTTAAGTTCTTAAGTAAGTATAACCGTTAGAACGTAACTGCGATGTAGATGCCATATGAAAAGTCGTAAAGTAACCTCAGAAATAATTTGACATGACATATTGACATTGCCCCACGTAGCTTTCCCTTGGAAAGAAGTGGATATAACATGATCATGGTCAAACATTAAAAATTCCTTGACTTGTACCATTAACCTTCCATCAAGCCAAGTATGCGTGATTTTCAGTTAGACAAATTGCCATTGAAAAGTGAAATGCATTAAACGAGGTCAAACAACATTTTACTGGAAAATCATTAAATATTATTTTATTGAAAACTTATTTATTTTTCCAACTCCAACATTATTAGCATACCTTTACTGCAGATTTGTTCATGTTTAAATACACAAATGTCATAGCTTAGTTATAAATACTCTTTACGAGGGAATTTAATTAGCTTCACTCACTATGAAGTACCTACACCCTACCTGAACTTGAACTCAACTTACAAAGAAAAATTCTAAAACGTAAAGACTACTGACTGGCTATGCATTTACGTATAAGAAAAAGGAAGTTGCTGGCTTACGGTTACTAAAGGATAACAGTACAACTGCAAATCCATGAGTATAACCCAGAACGAGAACGCTTGATTCAGTTAAACTACATTAGTTTTAACTATTACTACTGCGATCCTAGTTTAGGTACTACTCAAACGGTTATTTCGGATCGAAGTACGTGGTATGCGAGTGTTGCTTACAATTACAATTATGACAAGGTTGAAAGTATGGTGACCTGACCACAAACGTTAAAGCATAGTATTTCATAGAATATTTACTCAGACAGCATCATCATATAATTGATAGTGCAATATTTTTAGGTAATTTGTTGCAGTTTTTTATCAAATTGCTACTTAACGTTGATAAAACCAATTTTTACAATTATGAAATCGGAGGTATGCAATTAATTTAAGTATTGCTAAACCAAAAAAGATAACCTACTAGATAAATTAACTGATGAAAGTACTAAAGAGTACCAAACTTATGAGGGCTTTGCAGGCTGTGCTGGCGAATTTGCTTCTGGATTCGGCTTGTTTGGGTTGTTATCTTCCGGACGCAACGCTGGGAAAAGTAGTACTTCCTGCAATGTTGAAAACATTATTGGATTGATTTAATGTATCAAGAAATTACAGTTAATGATATTTGTATCCTGCTCGATGGGGTGTATAAAGTACCTTGATATTGAAGGAATCTGTTAGAAGCATAGTTAATCGGTCTACACCCATTCCCCAACCTCCAGTTGGTGGTAAACCATATTCCAGAGCACAACAAAAGTTTTCGTCTACTACTTGAGCTTCATCATCACCAGCAAGCTTGTCCTGAAAAATATAACACATGAGTGAGTGATTAGATAATCATCACCTATTATATTAAACTCACGTAAACAGAAGTTTGTACACTACCTTAGCCTGTTGTTCAAATCGATCTCTTTGGACGACAGGATCATTCAACTCTGTGTATGCATTGCAAAGCTGAAATGTTAAAGAAAAATCGACGACTCAGTTCAAATCCATTGTCTTAAATGTGTTTATAAATGTGTACATTGTAAGTGTTTGTCAGAGTTCAAATTTCTACATAATCACATTAATTATAATGTTTAAGGCCAATAGGGATTTTATTCATCATCGTAATCGCAAAATAATGCCGCAGTTGTGTCGTACAAAAAAGCACTTACTTCTCTTTGCATAACAAACAGTTCGAAACGTTCCGTAAGACCCTTTTCAGAGCGATGGTACTTAGCTAATGGACTCATGATTTGAGGATGGTCCAAGATAAAGGTTGGATTATAACATTGTTCTTCCAAAAAGTGACCAACAAGTTTATCCAGCATACGAGTTGCAGTCTTGGGTGGAGGACATTCAACTCCATGCTTTTCCAACTGTTCCGAAAGTTGCTTCAAATTTTCGGGGGTGCCCAATTTTTCATACGATCCTAGTTCATACAACACATTCAAAATTATGAATAACATAAATCAGATGAGTTGACTGTTAAGTGTAGTCCTTAGTCCTAGTCCTAATGAATAATGTTTCTTACCAAGAGAGACTCCTAATTCCTTTTCCAATTCCGGAAGCATTCTCATTCGCCTAAACGGTGGAGTAAAATCGATTTCAATTTCCTTTCCTTCTTCCGGATGCACCTTGAACTTGTAACTTCCAAAAATGGACTTCACCAATCCTGTCAAACATTTACAATTATGGTTGTTTAAATAAAAAAATTGGTGACCTATATGTATCTTTTAAAATTGAAAGTGTAGCAAAGTATTTTTTTCAGAGTTCTAACATCCTCCACACAATAATATTTCAGACAGGGATAACATTCATCATAGTAAAAGTGACTTGCTACTTAACCAATTAAATTAATTAAAATATCAGAACTAATTCCAACATGTTTCTCGTACCTGACAGAAGGGTTTCAGTCATCTCCATTACGTCATTGTAATCTGCATAAGCCATATAGAATTCACACATGGTAAACTCAGGATTATGCGTCAAATCAATTCCTTCATTTCTAAAGTTTCTTCCTATTTCGTAAACTCTGTCGAATCCACCAACTACCAGCATCTACAATTTAGAATAAATACGTGATGATTAATGTGTTTTCTGCTACAATAAAAGACGAACAAGATCTGTAAAACAACAATACCTTACCTTAAGATACAATTCTGGTGCTATACGCATATAAAGATCTATATCTAGATCATTATGATGCGTTACAAACGGCTTAGCCGTCGCTCCTCCTGGAACCATGTTCATCAGCGGTGTTTCTACTTCCAAAAATCCAAGACTGTCAAAGAACCTCCTAACGTAGGCTAAACGAAAGGAAATCAAAATCAGTTTAAAATACATTTTATGGCTGTTTTTAACACAACCTTGTTATTCAAATGATTAGCTAACTCACAAATAATTTGTGACCGGATCTGAAACTTTCGTCTAACATCAGCATTCATCATGAGATCGAGATATCTCTTGCGATACCGAGTTTCTTGATCCTTAAGTCCATAATGAAGATGAGGAAGCATGTGCAAACATGGAGTTAAAATAGTAATTTCCCTTGGAATCAAAGACAGTTCTCCCTTTTTGGTCTTTGCAGGATTTCCCTTGAATCCAACAATATCGCCCCTTTTGACTCTATCCGTGATTTCACTAAATGCTTCTTCACTGGAGTAGTACTTAGCATTCGCCATAATTTGAAGCTTCAATCCTTCGCCTCGGCAGTCATAAAATATCAACTTTGCTCCAGACTCCCGAATAGCGTGAATACGTCCTAAAAGTTAAAAGATTTATTTCATGAGATGAGGTCGTCATTAAAGACAATGAAAAGTGATACCACAACAGGATAGGAGTTATTATGTTCAACTAATTACCTGCCAGAGACACGGTGACATCTTCCAGAATATCTCCCTCCTTAAGATCATTGTACTTCTCAATGAAATCTTCAATTGAGATCGTGATATGATATTTGTGAGGATACGGATTTTCTCCTTGATCCTTCAACTGTTGTAGCGTTTGAAGCCTCAGCTTATAATACTCCTGTAAAATTCAACACGTAAAATTAGTTTGTTTAATTTTCATTTTGCCACGAAGCTTACATAAATTTAAAACCTATAAAATTTTACATTGGGTGTAATCTCTTCTTCTTCTGGCTTTGCTGCCTTTTTGGCCTTATCCTTATCAGTAACATTATTTGCTGTTGCAGTAGTTGTCTCTGCCTTTAACTTATCCTTTTCAGCCTTTTCTTTAGCCTTTTGCTCCTGCTTTAGCCTCCTCTTCAGTTCACTGAAAATCAAAATTTAATACTGCTTATTACTCCACAAATGAAACTTTTCATTTTCATACACGATTCATGCAAAAACGATCTTCCATTTAGAAGTCAAAGTCGACGTTTGCTCTAATTTCTAATCTCAGCGTTTCTACATTGGCTTGAAGTTTGATTGAATTGAAGCATTTTAAAAGTGAACATCTTTACGAAGGTCTTTGCTCTTACCTCATTTGAACCGATGCAACACTCAAATATTGCACGCGTTCTGACCAACAGCCAAGGCATGATGAATCTGACTTCAAATTGCCATGAGCTGACGACATGAGGTAAGGGCGCAGACCATTTCCCCTCAAGTTAAAATCTTTCGAAACACGATAAATTGGTGACGCAGAGGAATAATTGCGGAGCTGTCTACTTACTAAACACTGAATTCCCCATTTAAATGTCAATGCCATTTTGTGCATGACCTTTGTCACCGGAAGAAAGTTCGTATACGCAATATTGAATATATAAGGCCATGAAATTAAGGTCAAGTTAATGTCTTGGTTCTTACTTCTTGGACTCCTTCTGTGACGCAGGGTTCGCAACATCCGCCATTTTCCTACGAAGAAGCAGATAACTTAGTATTCCAAGTACGGATAAAAGTAATATCGTAACGAAAATACACACTTGTTGAGTATCAACTATGACAGAACCAATACTAACGTAATTATTTCTACTGACAATACTGAAAGGTTGACTATAAAAGACTTTTCCAAAAATCTCAAGGTCCACAACTTTCTCTAATTGCTTCACAAAACGATACCAGAGACCATCAACATCAACCATACTCTTCAAAACGGTCTTTTCTTAAAAATTCAAACTAACGTCGTTCCATATGTTGCGAATAATGGCAGTGCATATTTATATCTGGTCTGACTGATCTCACTAAAAAGTTATGGACGACTTTTGGATCTCTTCGGGATGTTGGATAATCGCGTGTAGGTCGAGCTGACTGAATGAATGGTTGATATTGATAAAATGAATGAAGCTCTCTTTTTTTCTGATAGGAATAGAGAAATCGACCTCGGTCCAATAAAATTATGATCAGCAAAATGTTCCCATTCAATGATGATTACAAAATACGCTGAGCTAAGCCGGTATTGATATTATCCGGAAGTTGATAAAATGTGTGCAATCCTTACAATGTGTATCATTCAGCACGTTTTATTAATAAAACATATTTTGTATATTACGTCGACTTTATGATAAAGTCTTTATCTCTACCTCACTGTTTCACCATCAAGTGTGGAAAAGCGTGTCAAGAGTATTATATTTGTCTCTTTACCTAACGAAACGGCAATCGGTAATGTAATGTGCTGATGAAATGACAAACTTCACTACGGATATATTTGGTACCTACTTAGGTGGTCTTACTGTGAAACACGCTTACGGACTAAAGGTAAAGAATGGGATGCTACTCAAAAAGACCTCCTCGTGCCAATTACTTACTTGTGGGAAACTTGCAATAGGGATGGATGTTGATGTGTATTCACGGTATCCGTTCTCATTTTGACAATACCAATACGAAAACCCGAAGAACTCAACACAAAAGGAAGTCACTTCAGCGCGGTACCAAAAATGACTGATTTCACGAAACAAAGAAATAGTTTTTTTAAAATGATGCAACAAAGCGTCGTTTTTGCAATGGATTTCCAACCAACATCTGGGGTGCACTGATGCATTTATCTTTGACTCATCTGGTTATATATGGGGCTGAAGAAGATCGACGGTGTGAACATTTAATGACAATTAAGTATGTAGTATTAGTTAATGTAACTTTGGTGCAAAGAAGGAGGAGCAAATGATTCTGGAAATAAAACTTCGTCTCATCTCTCATCAAATACAAAAAAAATACATTCAACATTACCCTAGCTCCTGCATCTTGAGCGAATGGCATATTAGGATCTTCATTTTATCATCCATTTATAACAGGTTCCATGCATTCATATTCATCTTCCACATTCTACATATCTGAGAGATGCAATGTGACATTACTGTTCCTGTTGCGGCGCATTATACTGTACCTAGTATGGAGTAGGAGCTGATGGTAGAGAAATGAAATGAATTACAGTATTTATCGAAGACTAGTCAAGTCGTGATTAGTTGGTAAATTGCGAAATCAGATGTATCATCTATACTTCTCATTTTTCATATAGAGTTCTTAATGTTAACTGTATGTACTTGTCGTCTGTAGTGGGAGTTAAGTAGTGTATAAACTGCTTCCAGTTCTAAGCCAAGAGTTTCTTACGTAAAAGTGGGTCGGCAGATGATTAGAGCTCGCTGGAGTAACCTGCAACTGCGAAGTGTGAACTGCTTCTTCTCCGTAGCTCTGCATCTGCGTTCATTATGGAAAATTACGTAATACGTATAGTAGCTCTTTTAGGGACAAAACATGATTCACAACATTGCATGGTTGGGGATTACGCTAATGCGTCCACATTAGGAATGTGCGTAATTAATTTGAAACAGAGATTATGGCGAGATTGCACAGAACGTCATTGACAGAAAGTGAAGATCTGCTGATATAGAATTTCTATGTAAAGATCATAGTTTCAAAAAGATGCAAGTGATCTTTCAATTTTTAATACAATTTACAATCACCTATCGTTTTGGAGAAACACGCCCGTAGTCTTAATATTTGTAGAGGTGAAAGTCATTACAAGGCTTAACTTTACATTCAACATTTGATTTGCTTTCATCTGAAATGAGCAGCTTGTAGACTAACTCCATGTTTCAACACACATGAACATGAATACTGGAAAATGCATAATATGCATGCAACAAATCTCCAATTCAACAATGCAAAATCCAATCGGATGTTTTACAAAACTAGCAGGTTCTTTTTTTTGCAACCTTCCGTCACCTTGTAACAAGCAATTTACAGATTGGAGTGACTTTTTTAACTGGTTAGCTTGAAGAAGTCAATAGAAGTACAGAGTCCATGCATAATTGTGCAGAAACGGTAGGTCTCATAACGCCCCTTACGTTTCTTTATCCAATTTCGTCTTCATTCTCCGTCTCTGTTTCCCAATGTAATTTCCTGCAGCCTTTATAATTCTTTTATGAGTTCTTCGTTCTTACATTTGACTTTACTCATGTTGGGTTGGGATCGGTTCGTTTCTCTACACGGTCTTGGCAATAGTTAAATGTACACTTTATGACATGGAGTAAAAACAAGCGTAAGCATTCACACGGCCTATTATATCTTTAGGAAAGGTATCAGTTTCCTTTTTGTCTTTCCTAACCAGATCTGCCTTTTAGGTACACAAGTCAGACTGACTGTGCGGTTCAGCCAGCCCAGCGATTGTATGCAGGAGTTCAGTTAGTTCAGTATAATGCGAGATCTCAAGCAAAGGAGGACACAACATTCATTACAGCAGCAGCGTTTGTTTCTGATGCCTGCTAAACGTTTCTGTCCCACCTCTTCACCATCATAAACATGAACGCAGCAACTTGTGAAAGTAAAAAAGTAAGACATGAGACGTTTGCAACAGCGATTGTGTGATACGTTACGTATTCCTTTTACCTTCTGCGTGAATGAAACGAGCTGTTGTAAGCTGTAAACTTTTTTATGTACTACTTCGTTCGTTCCGTACCCGTCCGTAGCATGTAGAACTTTTGAACCTTTCATTTGAGGTTGCTTGCGTATCATCGTTGCGGTGGTTGTTGGACTTGTTTGGAGCATGCAAGCTGGCAAGTATTTTATTGCCATGATCGAATATGAGCAGGAATGCCGAGTACGACGAAAAATATCCTTCCTTACGTTTGTAAACGAAGCGATCAACACAATAAACCCTTTTACTATGTTTGTTCTCTCCTTACATCATCATTTCCATACAATCTCCTCTCCTCCATACGTTCTTGCGTATATCTACCTTACTCTGTAAAACTTTTGTAAAACTGTTGCAATACAACGTATGTCTTATTGCGTTCTTACCTACCGTCGTAGCCCGAACTTCGTCACACGTCTTACGTTTTTGGGCGGATACGGACACATTTTAAATTATGATTGTTTTTGAATTCATATTCTACTCTATTGCAATTGGGAGAGAATGAAATGAATATTATCTTAGTGCGTTAATTGTTGATTTCAAATAAACAAAATTTTCAATTCAGTTATTCTGAATTAATAGTTGACCAGTTAAACTTGAAAGGAATTATTACTAAATATTTTAAAATCCATTATTGGTAAATTGGAAATCAGAATTCTGTTACCTGAAGCATTTCCAAAATGTACAGTGCTGGAGGAATGAGTTTGAGTATGATACAAGCTCGGAAAGATCGGAGGGGTAAGAGAGCCGAGCTTCCGGATGACATTGCAAAGAAGCTGAAAAGTTGCAGCGTTCTCAGTTGTGAAGAATGGAGGGATTTGTCTGCGTACACTACTTATCATTGGTAATTTTCGAGACATTTCCTTTGAAACAAACATGTATATTGTCCTTGTCCATTACAATCTAAAGTATGGTGTGCTTTCGAACAGTTTTCCAACTGGAGAAAAAAACCAGGAACGTTGGGAGATATGGACACAGTTACTTCGTAAAGCTCGAGAGGATGAAACTTGGATACCATTCCGTGGGTCTTTAGTGTGTTCGCATCACTTTCGTCCAACAGACTTCATTAGCGATCCATTGTCTAAAAGGAGAAAGCTTATGAAAAATGCCATTCCATCAATCTTTCCAACTTTCACTGTTGATTTGGAGGATCCATCTTACCAAATACCAGGTAAAAATAAGCAATATTGCTAGTCATATATATGTAGTGTGGTGTTCATGTGTTCAATAACTGGATTGGTTTTTTTTCCACAGAGGACGACCAGTTGGGGGATGATGGAGTCGGTGAAGAGTCGTATGAAAACAACGATGACAATGATGGAACCTATTACTACGAGGATGAAAGTGGCTCCATGTTGGCGAATAGCAACAGCAATCTCTATGAAGAAGCAGAGTACGAGTACAAATATGCTTCTGACGCCAACAATGGCAGTGTTCAGAACGGGGATTCCTCCTATGGTTCCAATATATTTGAGCAGTATGACGACGATGATGATGATGACATCCAAATTATCCATGATTCTGAAAGTGAAAGCAATTCCAATGCAGCTAGTAGTATTTCCGCAGGTATCCATATCCTATCTACGTCATCTCTTTCAGCCGCCACCACTCCCCAACCACAACGCATAAGAACTCCTTCAAAAGCGCCTAATAAAGTTATATTAGTTAGTAATAACGCCACGAAGATGCAAAATGTGGTTGTGCATTCTTCAAATAATAGTGGAATGAGAAAACAACAACACCAGCAACTTGCGCCAGTTACAGTGGTACAAAACATTCCATTCCAATCTAGCCGTCAGCAGAAAAGTCCTCGAAAACCATCTCGTCAAGAGGAAACTGCCAAGGCCCTTAGCTCCCTACCATTCTCATTAAATCCAGATCTGGAAATTGAAATGATAGATCCGACAGAAGACTTGGCTGCTTCTAGGCTTCGAATTAGTGAACTTGGTAAGTTGAAAAACTTTTGCTTGCATTACTCTTTATTTCATGTCGATAAATGTAAGCTTGAAAGATAAGGTTATAATCAACATGACAAATGACTGGTTTACAGAGCAGCAGAATAAATCTCTCATCAACATGTATGAAAGCGCAATGGAAGGTCTGAAGCTGAAGTACGAGAATCAAATATTATTTCTTCGCAGACGTATGAAAGAACAAGAGCAACTTCTAGAGATGAACCAAATTCCTTTGCCGAAGAGGACCCGGATGTCTTAACTCGCAACTTAGCCTTGATTTAGCCTCGTAATTGAATGTTTGTTGTAAAAGTTAAATGAAATATTAATTGGTAGTTTTAGCTGTACGTATTATTCATGTAAATTGCGCATTATGAACTTCCGCTCTGTTTTTATGAATCTTTTGAATATTATGAAATGTATACGAATATTGTTTAGTTATCTCGTTAGTTCTAATAAAGGTTTATTTACAAAAAAATAAGATTACCTTGTACAAGATTTCTCAAAATGAGTCTTTCAACTTTCAAGCACTAGGTTATAATTATACAAAAGTTTTCATATGACTATGCAAGCGTGCAGTAGTATGCGACATCTTTTTAAATTGCAAATCAAGGAAACGGTCCTGGTGGAAGTCCATTGATAGTTTTGTGAAGAAAGTTATGTTCATCTGCATTTAACCTCGCTTTAGTATACATGTCTTGTCATTGCAGTCCTGTACCAAATTGCAGTTGAACCTCATCCGTTCCGAATATAATATGAGCAGTCAATCAGTTCTCGGGGTATTATGAGCTCATATTATATTCTTCAATTCTTTCGTCCCATTTAGATTTATCTATGGACCCTTCAGGGCCTTGCTAAATCATCAATTAGAGTCATTTTTCGCTAAGCTGGAAATTTAATTTTTTTGAGGGTTTTATCACTCATGCATGCCATAGCATGTTTCATGTCTTTATGCATAGTTCAAACAAACTAAGCACTAATTGTAAGTATTAAGTATTATACGTACAATGACAGTATCTGCGGCCAGCGTTATCACTGTTTTATCGGTATTCAAGTGATATGTTAGGCATGTAAGTATGTATTACACTGAAATGCATAACGATTCAGTCAGAGGTGCTGGATATGTGTGTAAAGTTTATACATAT
This sequence comes from Orchesella bifasciata, assembly GCA_034697805.1. Classification (NCBI taxonomy): domain Eukaryota; kingdom Metazoa; phylum Arthropoda; class Collembola; order Entomobryomorpha; family Orchesellidae; genus Orchesella; species Orchesella bifasciata. The sequence goes on along the minus strand of JAQGAP010000391.1, from coordinate 4,417 downwards.
TTTAAGTTTTAAGTATAAACTGGTTCCTGTTCTTTATCCTTCGTCTAGAGAGAATGTCCATTTCTTATACACACTTATATCTAGATACTACAACATAATTTGACAGGAATAAAGCACAGGATCTCCTCCAAATCTGTAGTTCTTTGCATTATCTTGACCCGTCCGTAGTGTATTTGGCATGATGATACTTTCTGCGATTTTAATATGGCTCAAAATCTTTAGGTAACACTCAAGACATGGAAATTAAGCGTATGCATGATTTTCAATGTAAATATATATTTATAGGTGAAGTTCTTTTTGCTGCAATGCTACAATACACAGTCAAACAAATTGAATACTAAATCTTTCTTATGTTTGATTATAGTGCTGTCAAAGGGCACGCTATAGTACAGAACATGAACGCTGATATTCAGAATCCATTCGTCGGATTTTACGTATTTCCTCACGGAGGGATAACGCTCGACCCTCAAGGAAGTGACTACTCCAATGAACCAGCGTGGCAAGAAGGTTCTCAAGAAAAATGTGTGGAGCTACACAATGCAATGCGCGAAGCCGCTGAAGCTCTTGTTCAATCACGACCCGACCTCATTATTTTCTCCACTCCTCATGGGTTCAGGCTTGCGGATAATGTTCAAATTCTGTACAATACCAAAGTAAATTTAAGCATCAGTCCGGGGAATTATTTTGTATAATTCTATCAAAAATGTCATTACATATTCCGTAACTGCATTGTACTTTGTAGGTATCTGGAGATGCAGGGAAGAGATGGAGCAATTTCACTGCAAGCTTTAATATTGACCCTGTGTTACCAGCAGTACTTTATGAGGCGTTGAAATCCACAGGCAGACCTGTACAGAGCCTGACCATGGGGTAAAGTATATGCACATTCCACAGAATAGAAACGAGAAAATGATAACTCACGCCATATAACCACATCCTCTTTTTGTATAGAGAAGGAAGCGAAACGCTGCCCATTACGTGGGGTGAAGTCATCCCATGGTATTTCATTCTCGAGGCAGCATCAAAAGCCAATCTTCCAGTACCCTCGGCTGTGTACATTGGACCATCTAAAAATGTGAGCATTGATGATCTGAGAAATATCGGGCGTGACATAACCAAAACTGTTCTTCGTCGGGAAGAATTTGCTAACAGAAAGATAGCCGTTGTGATAAGTGGCGACCTTTCCCATTACCATTCAAATGATCCAAGTTCCCCATACCCATACAGTCCCTTTGCGGAAGTATTTGATAAATATGTTGAAAACTGGACCAAAATGGATAGGAATCCGGAAACGGAGGAGTCCAGTGCTTATGAAATTTTAGAAAAGGCTGGTTCCCTAAGTGGAAGAGCTGGAACTTGTGGATATACCGGATTGGTCATGTTGCATGGAATGATAGAGGAGTTGGTTTTGCGGGATTGGAACTTTATATCTCATTTTTATACTTACCAAACTCCGACTTACTACGGCATGACTGTAGCGAGTTGGTTACCAGAAGCTAAATAATATTTGCGCAAAGTAAATACCCGTTTGATGTTATGATATATGAGTACAAGAGAAAAGCGAATAAACTCTATATTTTATATTAATGTAGGGATGTGTATCTCTTTGGTTTTATTAAAGTTTTCTATCACCACAAACATTTGAACATAGAATGACATTACACGCCTAAAACCACCGGTCTTCAGGAAAAGGTCAGTAAAGTAAAGATAATCAGACTTGGCTAAAAAGTCTTAGCGAGGAAACTAAATTCTAACAAGAATTTAAGTAGCAGTATCAATCATATCATTCAGATGATGATGAACATTCAGCACCATTTTTCGTGTCATGATTGATGACCTAAAGGGCATAAATGTTTCATTAGAATATGTAATTTTAGTCCTGTAATGTGATCTCAATAAATGCCTTACAAATGTAGTAAGTATGTATATAAACCATATTCCGAGTAAAATACATAATCTTCCTGTGAGCTCAGACTGCAGTGGATAGGAGAGTGATATATTTTTACAGCAAAACTTTAGCAAGTTGAAAGTAATTTGAGTAATTTCAAAGAACAGTCTATTTAAAATATTTTTCGCATTCTTCCATAACCAACCAACCAACCAAACAAAAGCAAAATGTATCGTGTAAACAGTATATATATATATTACATCGTATATACTTTTTTGAGTTAATAGTAATATTTCTGGTTTGTAAGTTAGTTTTCTGCTAGATATATGTACTCGTGATTAATTTTTGATTAAATATAAGATTGCCAAATTATACGGGTGGTAAAACTTCTTTCATGAACGTTTTCACATCTTCCATTTCTTGCTCCGACGATGTGTGCTGGAGTTGAGGGTATGACTTGAAGGTGTACTTTGGAAGTTGAGACTTTAAAATAGCTGAAGTCATAACCCCAAATGAGTAGAGTACAAGCGGATCGGCTTCACCGTGACATTGAAGCACTGCCGGTCTAGCAGTACTGTTCCAAGGGAAACTGCGGTGCATCGGTAACCACGAGGAAAGAGCAACTATTCCACCTAAAGTTACATTTTCTGTGAGGCCTACGTACAGAGCCAGTGCTCCTCCCATACTGAAACCTCCTACCAGAATTCTGTTGGCTGGAATCCCGGCTTTGATCTGCGGAAACAAATACGAAAAGTTATAGTTAATTCCAAAATTCCTACATTCAGTCACTCTTTCTATTTTCTATAGGCTTGAACTACCTCGTCCAGAATTATTTTGCGAATGGTGTCAGCAGATTTCTTTATTCCTTCTTCATCCTCAGTCGCGTTTGGGTCTAAGGATTTTAAATCGAACCAGGATGGCATCCTCATTCCCATATTCAAAGATACGGGTATTGCAGGCCTAATTTTTAATTTATTGAAATTCACATTAGTAATGCGCCATAAGTGCCAGAAAATCATTGCAAAAATGTAACTCACGCTGTAGGGCAAATCAGCTTCGCATAAGGCGGCTTGATAGATGCAAGTGATGCTGCCCATCCATGCCTACAATTAAAATTATGTTATCAGTAATAGATTGAAATGTATCATATTCATTCACTTTTCAATGAAAAATACCTTACCCAGTATCCCCGAGACCATGAAGAAAGATGATCTACGAATACAAAGAAAAAATTAAAGTTAAACTTGCTTTAGTACTTAATAAATAATGACGAATCGTAGTAACTAATTATTGTTAAAACTCTGCAGTTTCCTACCGTGGCAGTCTGTTTAGAAGACGCTTGAATAACAACAGGGGCCATCGACATGATTCCAAGATTGTGAAGAACTTGAAAGAGATACCTGTGTAGTAACCAAATGGCAAGTAGCAGTACTCCAAGAAGTGCTATATATTTTTCTAGAATTGGTTGACAAAAAGCATAAGTTAAAACCAACCCAAAACATCAAAATACACACATGCACTTTTACTTACTGCAATTCCTTCTGCAATGAGCTCTACACCCAGTTTTCGTTGGAGAGTGGATATTTTCGGGATCTGAAGCCTCAAAATTTTGGAATGGAATGTCTTCTTGCCTTTCGGGTTTAGGCGAAGGGGAGGCTAACCTATCGGAATGGTTTTCCGTTTTGAAGCCTTTTAATTCAAAACATTGCTAAACTATTACTAACTATCAGCTGATCTAAAATGATCGAACTCATAAATACGATAACAAACAACATCCAAACTATTATCCCAACCAAATTATTATTATCTAAATTCAGTTCAAAATAAAAACTGTTTTAAATTAACTCGACAATCGATTTTGTGATCAAAACAACAACTTCTACTCCATCCACCACAAGCACACCTGTCCCTGTCCAGCTTCCAAAATATTTGAAAGGTTACAGAGCAAACTTATTTCATATTCCAATTAAATATTGATAACCAACTTGGTTTTTTGGACAAAAGGAAAAAGTTGAAAATAAAGTGGACATGAATATTTCACAATTTTTTTTTGTTTGATATTTCGGTACACACGGCTGACTGACGAACGATGACGGCAAAAGGAAGTCGTACCCAAAAAAGAAATCAGCACACAATGAACAAATGTGTGTGTACTGTGTACACTCGCGGCAATATAAATGGCAATGCAGAGAATCTGCTCTGCTGCGGTAGGCTTTGCTGTTTGCTTGGCTTTCTTTGGCAGCTTCACATGAAAAGCTTGAGCGTCGTGTGATAAAAATACACAAGGCTTAGCTTTTCGCATTTAAAAAAAGAAAGTGGAAATGATGATGAATTGTGAAAGTCTGGCTGGAGAAAATAGGGCTTGGTATGTTCGTGGTGTGGTATGCAGAGCTTGGATCGGTATTTTTCTCCGGTAACCGGTAACGGTAACCGGTATTTTGCAATTTCAATGCGGTAACCGGTAACGGTAACCGGTATTTTACAATTTCAACGCGGTAACCGGTAACGGTAACCGGTATTTTACAATTT
>JAQGAP010000390.1:0-37187 GCA_034697805.1 Orchesella bifasciata | reverse complement strand
AAGTAGGAAAGAGCCCAGTGCCCAAAACAGAGATCTTGTTAAAGCCATGCCCTTGAGGGACACATGAATTAAATATACATAAACTCCCTTTTTATTTCCAAGCAAATACACAACTTCGGATACCTGACCGAGCGAGTTTGCTCATTTTGTAAGACATGTCCTTTTCATCGTTCCCACGTTCTATCCCTTTTCTCTTCATCATTGTCAGTATTTGTTATGATCAGTTGGGAAAATAATGGCTTCTAGTTCTCCATGTTAAAGAATCCATGAATGATTTGACGTTTATATCTGCTCATACATGAGACGAAATAAATGAAATGACACTAGAAAGCTGATAGTTCTGGAATAATCAGAGAGAAAGTCTTTCCTATGAAACTACCCTGATGGTTGACTGAAAATGAGTCAAAATTGTCGTACTCGTAAGTTATGCGGAATCCATGTGGATGTACAACGGAAGCAATTACGCAGCTTAATGGTTTTTAATTTATATGTTTCAATTTAACACACATACAACAAAACTTAGCTAAACAACTGATTGTAATCTTGTAAACTTTAGTTATTTTGCTGCTGCGTCAAAAATATTGGTGGCAATTGGTATGTCTACATACGAGGAGAATTCCATCAACATTAGGATCATGTTATGCATCTACTTTCAATCCATTTTCAGTTTGGATAAAAAATGCTGATGGTTTCTCATAAACCTAGGTAATGTACTTCATCCGATCCAACAAAACTGCGTTGTCAAAAATGTATACAAAAGAGAGTTTGAGTCAACCAGAAAAGAAAATAGCATGCCAGCAACAAATGCCGAAGGGTATTCCTTGACTCGTGTGGCTGGTAACAAGGAAGAAAGCAAGTGAATGACTGAAAAGAATGTAGTTTACAAAAACGGTTGATAGTTCATGTGAAATGTATCAGAGAGTGTGAACTGATGTACGTAGTGAGACACATGATGATGAAGTTGTGAATGCAAAAGTTAGCTAGGCACCACCAATATTTACATCTCTAGGTAACATGTCTGTAGTACATGTTATCGCATCATGATTATGTTTTTGTTGTCGTACCACCTTTCACAACAAGGAAGAAAGTGAATGGTCGATACGAAAAACAAACGACATTTTTCTCTCTCAAGGTATTTTGGGCATTCTCGTACACTCATTCAAGCGACAAGACAGAGAATGAGTGAAGTGAGGTGAAGAAAGTGAACTTTTTTCAAAGTTCCAATAATGTAATATGATCATGCAATATAATGAAAGAAATTGAAAAGTTGTCCCATCAACTACATATTTTCCCCACCTCCTATTTGTAAAGCATAGTCATATCTAGAACGGCATGGAAGATCGGCAAGCAAGGTGACGACTATGAGTTATCAAACCCATGCAGCGGGATTGGATTGGATCAGGAAAAGTCTATATGAGAAATAACTCTGTGGATAATACGAATACAAATATGTACAGCGCAAGCAATGCAGTGGCATCCTTCACTTTAGAAACACATCATCTTCTCAAAGTTGGGTAATGGGCTAAAGTTTTCACACTCAGTCACCTGGCACAAATAAAATTGAAAATTGTCGATCGCTTCTTCTCAACTAACTCGCTCAAAAGCTCGTCTCTTCACAGACTACTTCCACAACTATATCTTCTTCCCAATGGCACGTTAAAGATTCTCGTTTCTTCGCCATTTAGCTCAAAACCAATATAAAGGCAGCATGAATTTTTTTCTGAACTCTCATCATGTTTTGCTGTAGTCCAGAAATTCTGATAGAAAATCGAAGCAACATCCTTGAATTTTGAATATGAAGCAACTTTTTGACAATCTTGTAAATACGCATCTTGCCTCTCACGCAGAGTGCTGTCCAGTTATTCAAGATAGAATTTCCTTTTACACTGATATTTGTTATGGTTTTGATAGTTTAGAAATGTAGGAAACTCGTAACAATTTTTCTGATTTCAAATTACTACTGGTCTTGCGTTGGAGAAGGGATGATTTGCTTATTTCACGTAATTTATAATGGCTTCTGAATGTAAATGCGATTTATAAAAGCAAAGTGGGCCTCCTTCACCTCAAAGAGTTCATTACCAAGTAGAACTGTAAAATGAAGTAGTATTAAAAGTGGAACAATTAAAGAAGCACGCTCTGTACAACAGATGCTACAAGATTTCGTTACTGTCTGAGTGATGATTTCTCTAAAAGCATCCTTTGCTTTTAAGACTCACAAAATGTTTACAAAGCAAATTTGCATAAATATGGTGGGAAGAGGAGGATATCAAAAGCACACATTATGCTATAATCATCATCACTTCATTCATTTAGAAAATCATAGGGAATCCGGTACAGACTAAAACATCAATTAAAATGGTTTAAACCCTCAAGGTGGATGAAATTATGCATACGTCTGCATGCTTTTATCATTTTAACATTTATGAGCAGCCACTTCATATTCTGGCAGCTTTATCATTTTAATGATCATGCACTTTCTCTGCATCAAGGAAACCAGGCTTTTGTTTAATTGTTTGCTGAGATGACACAACCAGCCCGCCGCCTTTCTTTTAATGGAACTAGAACATTAGTAATAAAATAATAATGGTAATGAAAAAAGTAATGGACTTTACAAATTTGTTACAAAAAACCAGACCATTATTATGTTTCTTCTCTTTTTACATTTAGCGAATTGCTTCAAGATATGTATAAGCATGAGTAGCCTGCTGAATAATTCTTTTGAGTTACAATGCTCGCTTTTTTGTAGAGGCAATTATTGTTCCTGTTATTACTACGATTTTGAATTATCTGACGCTGACAACCTTGAATTTTGGATTCGTTGTGTGGAGAAACAAGGATGATGGACACGTATCAGATTCCTTACCTTTATATACTTATTTCAAACCAGAGAGCTAAAAGCAATAGACAGATGTCTGGCTCATTGTAGTACTCTTCTCAACCTTGAAGGCAGGAATTGTGTGGATATTAATAATGAAATGTAAAGGAATGATAAAGGGCAACGCGTGTGCATCTTCCTAAGAACAACACAAGAACTTTCCTCTTCTCACCCTGTAAACAGTAGGTGAAAACGACTTCAAACAAAATTTATGTATCTACATGTTTTGGAGAAATGCAAAGCTAGTCATCAACATCCCACACATATCTTTACCTCTCGACTGTCTACAACACCCAATGTGCTGGAACCCATAATTTGCAACCAAAATAACTCAAATACATAAGGATCCACTTGTATCCTCCACACTGCCTCCAGGAATGTCTACATAATGGGAATACTGCTGGAAAACGGCACGACATATCCACGTAATCATTCAATTGCACACATATAATATAAGTATGAAATGCTTTTGTGGCGTAGACAACGCTTTCACTCTGCTCCTTCACCAAAATCATGGGTATGCATACCATGCATATATTGGGGAATCAACAAACTTTCATAAAGTGCTGACGTGCCCTGGTTGCCGATGGAGAGGGAATACTACCACAAATATAATGGTTGACTGTCTTTTAAAAGATTTTATCTTGCAAATCTTTAAATCATGCTGAAATGGCAATACACAAGGGCTGTTCATTTAATATCTGAACACATTTAACACGGAAATATCTGACAGTGGAGATCATCAATTGACCTGATGTTGATGAGAACGGAAACCCTTAGGCATTTACTGCTAAACTACCAAAGCTTATTGGTATAGTTTTCTCGGTGGGGAAATACCCGTGCCGAAAGAAAATTAAGAAAACAATCAGCTCTAACACAATCTTGTCTATAATATCATCGGGAGAAAAACAACGTATCAATTTTTTGCCTCCACAAATCAGCCACTCGCAAATTCGTGAAATTTTGAAAATCGCCGTTTTAGCCATGCGGTCATTGATGCTTTTTTTAAGTCAAACTATGAATGGAAACCTTTATTCAATTTTCGTTGGAAAGTACGAAAAACGAGTCCTATAATTTTAAAAAGTTTCCCAAAAATTCCTCCTAAAACCACTTTTTAACACTTATTATATCGACATTGTCATTTTCGCACCAATTAGCGTTAGCAGTTTTGCTGAGGGTATCCGCCACCATTGACTTGTGGTAAATTTATATATTCTCCGATTAGATATTGATGTGTTGAGAGTGTGCAGTTATTATATGAACTCCCCTCGTATTGACAAATACATGCTATAACTTTATCTACATCAGCTCAATTTGTCAAATGGGATGATTTCGCTTTTCCTTATTATTTGGGTCCAGTTGGCTGATTTCCCTATTTCTCTCTTGTAGTAGTAGTATTTCTACATTTTTAGTTCAACCTTCATACGTCAGTACAAGGGTTTGTTAACTTACTAACACGGTATATGATTCAACTGCCTCTCTAGGGCAGTTTTTACGCTGAAATTGATGACTCTCATTTTTTGAATTCATGAGTTTACTCTTGTACTCTCAAATACATCTATTTCCTTACATTTTTAGGTAGCAGCGCTCATTTATTTAAGCCGTTGCACCCAAAACCTATTTAATGTTAATGAAAACAACTTAGCAAGAAGCAAAATTTCTCGCAATACTGCATCAACATGCAAAAATCTAGTACTTGTTCCGTCCAATCAAATTAACGTGTAAATTCGAAAAGTGAGTTTTACAAAAAGATAAATAAAAGCAACGTTTTAGCGTAGAAAGGTGCCCTACAATCACTATTTTGTTAAGCTAAACTCAAGCGGGAACTGAATCATATTCCTCCTTGTAATACATTATTTGTTCACTTTTTTTAGATCAAAACATGTCTCGTGATAGATATGGAGTCATTAGAAAAAGTCTTTAATTCTTGACATGATGGACACGTACTTGAAATGACACTAAAAGTAACGATGATGATAGCTGACTGATGGGGACTTGCATTAATGAGAAAATTCAAAAAGGAAAGTACTGCATTGCAGGCTGGCAACCATTACATTAGCACACACACTGCCGTTTATTACTAAGAGCACAATGATAATTTGCATATGATATTAAGTAAGTATGTGTACTCTAATGTGGTACTACAATACGATACGGCCAACGTGAAGAATTGATTAGCTTTTTTGTCTGTACTCTTCCACACACAAAAAGAGAGAGAGGAAACACCACTTTACGTGTGGCACATGCTGAGGACCTTGATGAGACGAACGCTTAATGGCTCCTGTCATCACGCTTTTTCTTGCCCTCGTTTCGGAAAGCGTGCGTGTGCCACTGCTCAAGCTTCGAAACCTTATTATGTCATTTTGCTCCTGTTTTTTGACAACCCAGTTGGGATCCGCAGTAGCAGCAGACACTCAACCAAGTTGATGCTTTCCTGTGTCCCAGGAAGTTTAAATTATAACAAAAATCGACAATGGCACAGGAAAGGAAAAGTTTGCGAAAATTTGTTGCCATAAAGCCTCATCACTAAGCATTCCGTTTTCAAATTATGGAGCTAGAAATACACTGGCATGTGATATGCACATTGACACGCTTACAACTAGAACAACAGCATTAAATTGCAGTGGGGAAAGTCCTCGCCGTCGAGAACTCGACATTGTATTGACGTCTGGGTCCTAATCATTATTATTTCGACTTTGACTCTCCCAACCTATAGTTTCACCAGTAAAAATAATGTTTTTTCATTCAGGGAATGTGTATCGGTAGTTCCACTTCTCGTGACATTATAAAAACGAGTACTCCAACCAAGTTTTTTAACTTGCATGCTTGAGTAAATTGATGGAAAGTTTGTGTACTTGACTTTCTTCGCTCAATGGTGAAACTGGTAGACGCAGAAGCATGTAGCTCTCACGTGGAGTGCTATCACCGCTCGCTAATAATAAGCATGGTTCTTAACCCTTTCCCCCCAAAGTTCTCTTTTTACCCACATCCACTGCGTAAAAAAGCAGGCCTCCGAATTTTTTCACCCCATATTATCTGTGAAGAAAACTCAACCATTGTTTTTGACAATGAAATTCATTTTGTTTTTTCACCGATATTCTGTAAAACCTGTTCATTTTGTGGTAGTTCTAAATAAATAATTCTCGAGTTGAATCAATACTGCATCTGAGTTGCATACCACGTAGAAAGCACGTTTATCATAGCTCCAATTCCGAAATTACACAGTGGGCTACGTGCATGCATGCATGACTGCCGTGTGAAAGTAAAGTTGGATGCCTTCGGATAGGGCTGCAGCATGGCTTAGCAAGAACTGAATCATAAGTTTAGGTTTCGATGACAAAAGTAGAAAGTCAATGAAAAATCACGTAACAAAGTGCAAACACGCTAAAGAGAGTCAGGTTACTTCTATAAATAAATCTGTTCTCACAAAAGCTAAGGGATAAAAGTGATAGAATAAGAAAGAATCACAATACACAGGTTTTTCTTTTATGAATAAAGTGTTTGAGTCAACGTGGCTCGAAATCGAGCGTTTCCTCGTTTGTCTTTCTTGTTCCCAAATGAATCAAGCTTATAAAGGCATCTCACTAGCTCAACCCTTTGCTTGCTCCCATTACACTCCCTTATTATACTTACACACAAAGAAAGAAAACTGTGAGTGGCTGCAATCATACTTCTTTTTCCTTCATCATCCCATTTTTGTAGGTTCTTCAGCAGCCCAGGAGTCTAGTCTAGGTTGGGAATGTACATAGTAAAGACATTGAGAAACTCCCCGGAGTGGACGGTTTCACTTGAGAGATCAAAGAATTGAAACTGGCAGTGGGTAATGGGCAGGTAAATAGCGCTACACTCTGTCCTAACGGCAACAGAGAGAGAAAACGAGAGAGAGAGCTTTAGGCACAAGTGTGACTAAGAAAGAATAGAAATTGGAGGAGAGCTAGGAGAAACGGAGAAGCCAAGTAAAAAAGGAGAATGAAAGAAAAGCGATGGGATGTGATGCTAACACGGCACAAGTTTGCACTCCAATCTCAAACCTTGAGTAGGAGCACAAACACATTCACACAACTCAAAAAAGTGGTAGTGACTGACTACTGCGCTAGTAGTTAGTTGGCCCTTCGAGAGATCCACTGATCATATCACTAAACCGGTGGTTAAGAGCTTTACAGAGAAGCAATTTCAGTCTCGGCAGGAGGTTTAGCTAGCCGCTTGGGAGTAATTCTTACTTTGCTTTTATGTATTCCATGAAGTGGTGGTGGAGTGTGCGGAGCTATGCATAGCAAAAACACGCTATTGTCTACACACACACAAGACTGACACCTATATCAAGAGATAATGTTATTGTTGGTTGGAGGATGATGACGATGATGATGTGAATACAATGCGCTGTATAATATATTTAATATATTGGCAACTAGTTTTGCAAAGCCCAAACAACTCAGCCCGCTGATAAAATGAAAGGGTGAAAACGGATGAGTGATGCTACGTGATAGGGTGTCGGCCATTTGCTGGTCCACTTTTTCTTAACACAGTACTCACAACACAACACGTAGCTTGTTCTCCACTTCAGGATGGTGATGACGACGACGACAACGATGACCATCATGTCATACCATAACTGACATCCTATATCAAACCCAGACTGACTCTGAGTTAAAACAAATGACGCCATTGGGGAACGACCAACATTTATTATTATTATCACTATGATAACAAAGATTATCATGACGACAATATGTAACTGCTAATATTTCCATACTGCCAAGATCCACCATTATCAACATCGTTGGGAAAGCTGTTTCATAATATCCAGCAATGCATACTTAGTTCTGTCCGCTGTATATCATCAACTCGCATCACACAACACGTGATGTCCCTTTAAAATGTTGTGAATATGCTGTTGGATAATACTACAACTAACTAAAAACCATCAGCTACTCACCATAAAGTATAAATCACTTGTGACTCCCGTTTACTTATGTGTAAGTAGGGTTGCCCTTTTCTCTCTTGGCTTATTCAATTATCAAGTGAAAAGCTTTTGGGGAAAAGATAGATGTAAGCTTGTCACTGGATATTTATGTATGTGTTTAGTATGGTGATGTGATGACGCTGACCTTGCTTTTGTAGCATGAGAAAAGCTGCTCCCGTTATTTCCCTTAAGAAGCCCATTACTATTGACAAGGAAAGGGAGTGTGAAACAAATTCAACATGACATCATGACAGGGAATGAGCAACAAGAGAGTTCCTTCTCCTTCGGCAACTCGGAGCTGGCCTCAAATTATGCTAACAAAAAATGTGAGAGAGACAAAATCCTTCTTATATCCTTTCGGAACAAGATACAGTAGAGCCATTGTGCAAATGCTAATGAAAATCAACAGTCAACTGGACTGCACTAATTCAGTATCCTTCTGGTGTAATTGCTCAACATTGCTTTCTCCTTTTTGGCTAGTTGCAGCATCTGGCTACCTACTATGCGGTATTTTAATACGTGCCCGAAATAAATCATGTTTGAATGAAAGCTACAAACGATAATTAAATGGTAAAAAGGGAATGCGCGAGCGTAGGTGAGATTAATTAAGCCTGTAAGAGAGTGGCATCACTTGAAGATCACTGTAATTCTAAGATATGATATTGGACCATTGTAAAAAGTAAAGCAAACAAAGAACGGTTGCCATACTACAGTCACAATGTCACGTGGAGGCCGTTCCACTTCCTTTATTAATTGGAGCTCCATATCTGCCAAGTTGTTTGGAATGAATGAAATGAGAAAAAAATATGCGAAATCGTAGTCTCTCCCATTTTTTCTACTGAGGAAAACACTCCTTTGTCCTATATAACCATTTTAGTATAAACTTTTTTTTTATTAACTCTAATCTAATTGAGAATCCATGGTCGTGAAGAAAACTTTGTGAGACTCCCCTTTTTTGTTCTCTTGATTATACTTTCTTTCTCGCTCGTTGCCTACTACGTCTCCTTTTTTTCAAAGGGGATGCTTCTCACTCAGTGAGTGCGTGCACTAGGAGCCTACATACATTAGTATCTATCTCCAGCTTCAAGACGATAACTTAGGTAGGCCAAGCCCAAACAAGTTCGTTTGTTCCACTTTAGAAGGCCTAACTGTGCCATACATATTTCATTTTGAACAGTTCCCACACTATAGTTTAAATGCGAGTGGTTGGTTGCTGAACGACGGAAGTGTCAGTTGAGAGGAGGAAAGAAGTGTTTTGGTATAATAAATTCATATGCTATAACCACGTAGATAGAGGTAAAAATTTTGAAAAACACCCATTGTCGTACTTTTACTGGTGGAAAGAGCGTGGTGGCTTCAACTGTACTCCAACTTTGTAATCTTGGCTTTTTCAAAAGCTAATACGTTTAAACCAAGAATGAATTCCGAGTCCATTTGAAAGCAAACTCACTCATCCTATCGTTAGTTTTTCTTCCTCACTTCATTCAAAATGAACGTAATCAGGCGTCTGCTCTCGCTCACTCTCAATTACTCAATCCGAGATGGGCTAAAGTAACGGGATTATAATGCGATAACGAGTAGGTGGGTAAATGAAATGAAAGCGTTGTGCTCAAACCGAAAAGGATTCAGAGGAGCCCTAGACGAGTGTGAGAGGAAAGAACGTGACAAAGAATAATTTTGCCAGGTAGGAAAAAAATATACACATAGTAACTTTTTTATCTTCCCATATTTTCTGTCATTCAATCATCGAAGGCAAGAAGGCACGTCTTGACGAGAAAAGAATTTGAATATGAATGCAGCGTTTGATGAAAAGCAGCACAAGGACACAATTGAGCATGAAATTGCAAACGACTTGTGAAGATCTTGCTCCGAAATAGAGTGATTTTAAATGGTAAATTTTCGGCCGATGGGTTTATGCTCGCCACATTAAGCAAAGTAAATTATGACAGTGTATGCTAAAGCTCAATTCATGGGAAAAGTACCTACGCAACACTTTTTCGAGGAAAGATCCACCCATTTCAGAAGAACTGGTTATATGCATACCCTCCTATATTATGCTTCATATCTATACTTTATGATCAATCTTCTATAGACTTTTGTTCCATGTTTTCAAAATTTTACAACAGAGTAACCTCTGGAGAAATCTCGGAAAGCCAAACTCGGTCTCATGCAAATTACACACTAGCATACGCTAATAGAAGAAATGAAGAGAAGTTTGGGCAAAAAATACATACTTTTGGCCAAGATAATTTGCTGAAATTAGCCCGCCTCTGATCAAAAATACTTTCTTCAGCTCTTTATTGGAATAAATTTATGAGGGAGCCAAGCATCTCAAAAATTGCTGGACTTATTGCCCCTTTTATGGATTAGTTTGAACACGTGGATCAAATTAGGAAAGAAAGAACTAACAGTTTTGGAGGCAAATGCTGAATGTTAGCATTCCATTTTCTAAAGTTGGATTCTAATATATTTTCAGTTTCAATGCCCAATTTTCAATTTCAGATCATCAGTTTTTTCCACTTTTATTTAAACATTCATTGAGAATGTTACGAAAAGACGTGGTGCAATTAGAGCTGAATGGAGGTTGTTAAAATAGTTAGTATTTCCTCGAGTTCTGTTGCGCTGTACTTTGCTGACAAACAAACACAGTTGCAGTTGCTCACCCGCGAAAAGTTTACAACTTGCACTGATAATAGTAACAGTTTCGGAAAAACCCAACAAGTTCCTAAAGAATGAGCTAGTTTTTCCTTTAAAATCGTCTGGAAAGCGTGTTTTAAAGGAACAAATCATTACGGTCGCAACCGGGAGTCCGTACTCAGTCCTTGTTTTCTCATTGTGAAGCTAGTTTATGTGGGAGCGTATATGAGTGGAGGAAATGTGAGCCATTTCAAAATCCTGAACTAACGCAATAAAGTAATAATTGTCGTCGCCAAGACAAATAATTACATAAGTTTTCGTGGGCTTAACTAACTGCATTACGTAGTTATACTCATTTTGCACTCTACTCCCCCTCGACCACTACCTACTTTACGTTGACTTTGCCAATTTAACCAAGTTAGATCCACGCTTACTCGAGATTTCGGTGAAATGCATATATAAACTTTTGCTTATACACACGAGCTAAAGAGTGGGAAACTGGGATTCTAGAAATCAACTGTAATATAGAAATAGATAAATTATGAATTTATCTCTGAAATCCCCAATCGTCGAGAAAGGGAAAAGAGATAATGCTCCAGCAAGATCTTTTCCTGCATTAGTCATTGTGTTAGGCGCCTATGTATAGGCAATAACAAACATCGTTGTCGAGAACTTTCCCTAGATATACTTTCTTTCACTCCTAACACACTCGGAAAAGTTTCACTTTGGGTTGATATAGTGTCACTGGTTTCCCTCTGAACTGTTATCAGTACTCCATTTGTATACTTGGTGAACACGGAAGAGTTGCAGCTTTGGTATTAAGAAACGCGCCTTACAATATCCCTAGCCTGATATTACCCTATAGCCACAGCTATCATTATTTGAGGTGGAAATACGTAACGAAAACTATAGCTTTCCCATTAAGTACGTCCCAAAAGGTTAGTTGATTTGGAGGACAGGAGTATCCCCTTGCGTCTATCCCATAATGTATTTACATAGGTAAATTTTATTAACTAGCAATAAGTTGCTAGTTTATTGTTTTTTGTCTTTCCGTCGGTCCATCTGTTCATAAACTCATAACTTTTGAATGCTTTGAATTTTTGCATATTCTGTTTACACAAATCAATAGGTCCGATCAAGACTTGAATCGAGTTAATATATGGGTAAAATCGAAGTGATTTCCTCAAGCTCAAAGGTTATCATGACTTATAGTTTTTTCAAGCGTAAGGTATAGTATGTGCTAAATCGAAAGCTAAGTCCTAGATGAGGTCAACCGTGGTAGTCGTATGTAACCCCGATGAGACCGTTTGACGTCAGCTAATGTTATTTCAGAACGTATATGAAAGGGTAGTGTATATTTTTATGACAACTTTAGACACTGATGTATTTTTGTTTCCATGCAAAAATGTGTGAGAAACTAGAGAAGCCATCAAGGCCAAAAAGCAAATAAGGTGTAGGTAAGAGTCGTTCCCTTCAAGTCTTCGTGCGTGGTTCCACAAAACTCCGTGCCCATTCACAAGCATTTATTGAGTGCGATCCGTGTACTTTATTTTCATATTATCCATCTCATCAAATAAAACCAAATTACAACATCCTCAGATTTTGAGAAATGGAAGTTGGTGTCTAGATTCATCGTTTCCAACAATTTTAATGTCAAATGTCCTCAAGTTGCTAGTTGTTTACATTTAGTAGTTTTTACCAAGTTTATTTGAATTATATTCGATTCCAAAGTCTGAATAGTTATGCACATATTTGTGTACCGGTTCGAGCTGTGTTTTCTTGGAACACCTTGGTTATATGAAGAGTTACACCTAAAAGACTCCAACTTGTTCAGAATGACTTTCTTCACAAATGCATTTACACAGCCAATTTAACACTCAATGACTGCCAATACTAAAGTACAACTAAGCTGAAGCTTGCACCACAAATTTAGTCTCAAAGTTAGGCTGTGCACTTTCAACTTCTGAGTGTGAAAGTCAAATAATGCAATTGGAATCTGAGAAACGGCTCAGATTATGGTTGATGCATTAACACTTTTAACATAAATACCACACCGTAAGCATCGCGACGTACTATACAAATCTTCTATAAAATATGGTGTTAGGAAGAGCGTAAAACGGTAGTCATTTCAAAAATTCTTCAAAGAACTTTTTATTTCATTTCTTCCTTCCCACGTGTCGTTCGTATTACCCCCAATGTTTTTATTTAGTGAGCGTTTTATATGATAAAAAGAATTTCATTCAATTCAGTGCATATAATCGACATCACTCTTCTAAAATGAGGGGTTTGCTTACACAGATCCCGAATTTTTTGTTCTTCTGCATGTGTGCATTTTTTCCGCTGCCTTGTGGCAACGATGTACGTACACCCATTTCAAGTTTTCAATTTATTTCCTAAAGAACATAATAATACGTAGTTGTTTTGAGTACAGCTATTCTAAATGGATTCATTGAAGTAGCGGAAGCACGTGACGAAATTTTTCAAAGGTGATTTTGTAAAGGACGTGCATCATCATACATGCAATTATTTTTTCTTATTGTTCTCGACTACCAATCTGACTTTTATGAACAATGGTGTTTGATCTACCTTTTATTTTGCATTACAAACCTTCGGACGGACATGATAAAAGCTCAAAATGGGATCTGTTACTTAATAAAAATGAACTAAAGTCGTTTATGCGGGGAGAAGGAAAAGTACATATATTCCGCTAAGAAATATTTATAGAGTCCGCCTCTTGAAGCTTCTTAGTATTTGCTATTGCTTTACCATGCTTGCGGCTAAAATGTATGAGAAAGTGTAGTTGGAAATTCTAGTAACCTTTATTATAACCCACTTCTTGAGAACAAAAGAACTGGTGAATTTGTCCATTCCTCTGTTTGTTGTGTTTTTTAATGTAAATGGGAAAGAGAAAGAACTAAACAACCATTTAGAACGTAGGTCTCATTATGTTTTTTCAATAAGCTATCAACCAATGATACGTGTAGACTGTGAACGATTTGTTACGGAATGAAAACCATGGAAAATAGTACTTTTATAAGGTTGAAGGTGTACATGTACCAGTGTATTTGTGGCCGAAAAAGAGTACAAACAAGCAAAAGTAACACCAATTTCGTTGCCTGAAGTTCTATTTTTCTAAGCTTTTAGTCGCAAAATCTCGGACAGCCGGAGGACTGAATGGGCTTTCCATTCACCAAAAACTCTGTCTCATAAGGTTCCTCAAACGCATGCATGGATCTACAAGAAAAAGTTTCCTACAGATGAGGGACATGTGGAGGGATGGTTTGGAAAATAAAAAGCATGAGATCCATTCCTTTTTTGTAAAGAACCAATATTTGTTTCTTTGTGGCAGTTGGTAAAAGTATTTTTTTCATCCATCTTGAATCCGTCCGTAATATTACACAGCGCAAAAAAGATTGAAGATGCAGATATAAATAAACATGAAGGGACTCACACACAAAAGTAAGAAAGTACTAATGCATTCAGCAGAAAACACCCAAGGAAGGAAGATTAAATAAGGCCAATGAAGTTTCAACTTGCTCCATATAGTCTATTCTTCCCGTTCATGCTCCTTGCTCTACACAGTGTCTTTCTCTCCGCTTCTTTTCATCTCAATTTTCATCGTTTTCTATTGAGTTTTCGATCCCGTTTGCTTTCCCTCTTTTCTTCAGTTCATTCTCTACATTTTCATATCATCCATTGGTTCTAAACACTGATGCAGATATTTTCACAGAGAGGCTCTTTACAAATAAACAACCAACACAACACACACACACCAGTAAATACATATCAGCCGCCTCACCAAACAAAACTGACGTCAAGCCATTTATTCCTGTGTCTGAATACAAAGAAAATTGGTTCTTCTTGTCACTATGCATGCTCCACTTTAGTTAAGTACGCTGCTAACATTTACGCTCCTACTCATATCGATGAATTCCACGTACTTATTTGTTCCCGACGTATAGACTAGCGTTAGCCTCCAGTCAAAGTGTATATAATTACACAAGTTGACTAACTTTGTGAGTGTGTATGCGAGCTACGGTTTTCTTTCCGTCGTGACTTAACATTGTTGTCGTAGTGATGATAATTTTCTCCCATATCTCTTAACGGTAGTAAGCGACGCGAGTTTCCTCTATCATGATCTCGTACGTAAATACGTTATGTTACGGAAATAAATGGACGCTACCACTGAGTCTGTGAGGGAAACTTGCCGACGCCGCTTCAGTCGCCGTCTCGTCTTCCAAGAGAAGAATGATGGAACGGAAAAAATGTATCAATAGAACATTCCTATTTCTGCACACACAGGTAAACGAATGAAGGAAAGTGAAGTTGTGGCCTTGCCAAAAAAGGAAATGAGTAACGGTTGAACAAACTCGAAAAAATATGTCAAGGAGGGATATCGTTAGACAAACGTAATAAAATAAAAACCCGAGTGGTGAAAGAAGCAATAGGATGGCGTTTTGCAGTTATACTTACAATTTTTTTTGAAAGCTGGACAAGTAAGCAGAAACTTAAGTAAACAAAAGCTATATAAATAGCTAGGATTAAAGCGAAGCATTACAAAAACTATAATCACCATAAAGAGCACCGGAATCAGTTGGTAGGAGCATAACTACATATATGTGAATGGAAGAAAGTGTAAACCAAAATAGAAGAGAGCCATCAGAATCAGGAAGCTGAAAGTATGGAAAAGGAAGGGTCTATAGGTAAATCGGTAGGGGGACCTCATCATAGAAGTAGGGGATATCTTGTCCATCCCAAACGTTGAAGACCTTTCCAGTTTTATTGAAAGGAAAACCAAGAACTTCTTTAGTTTATTTTTGCTACCATTTTTATCGCATCCTTGGAATGTTAAAGACGAATTATATCAGAACGATAAACCTGTTTTTAGATACTTTAATATGTTACAACACCAAAGTAAACTATTCTTTTTGTTTTTTGAATTTCCGTTCAGTTTTTTGTCCTTTAAATCAGCGATTTCATATGCTTGTTAGTGGTTAAAAGATCGACTTGTTCGAAATCTTCATATTTACTTAATGCTTTATGCAAATACAATCATTGAGACCAGTTTGATCAACAAAGGCACTTTGACAAATAGTATTCAATTTTTGCTCGTACTTGAATTCATCCACTGAAAAACATCGTGAAGTCAATTTCCTTTTATGTTGTTAAATGTACATACAACGCCATATCCGTATAACTCCAATCCTGAAATATTCATGTATTATAGTAAATTGGGGAGTATGCTAAAGTAATACACCGGATGTCGCTTATTTATATACATTATGTTGTAGTAGGTCAGTTTTTTATTTATTGGCAAAAAGCGATAGTACACTAGGTCGATGTTTGGCAGGTGAAGTAAACACCAACAAAAATAACATAATGGCTGAGTCAAGCTATTGTTTTCCTTCGTTAGCCTTTTTGCACAGTTCATTATTGCTTCTCAGCCTTTAGAATTCACACATGACCAGTTGGCTAAGATGTACGTCGATCACGTGACAGCTTCAGACCCACACGCTGTCTTGTCAATTCGAATTTACAGAACGATAACTTAACTACGGAAAATGCTCATTCAATATAAGTGAGGAACGTGTGTTTCTAGTTTATTTATCCTTTTAATTGGTTTAAATGTATTCCTTTTTAATGTTGAAATTCACTCCGTGGAGTTAGGTACAAGATCGTCATTGTATAAAAATTCAACCAGCAGCAAAAATATTGAGTTGACAGGTGAAATTGCCAAAAAAAAAATGCTTGAATATTCACAAAGTTTTATTTTTTACGTGAAATTAATATATTGATACAATAATACCTCTTCGACAACCGGATAGAAGGAGCGACCACAATAATATTTAGAAATTTTATTTTCCAAAATACATAAGAGCACCAAATAAGGGGTATTGTGATTGTGTTTCTGTTACAGCACAGACATTGACATGTATCCTTTCCTAAAAGGCAACGTCAAATAATATCTTATTCCATTTTTTTTGTAACTGAAGCAGTAGCTGAAGCTTAAAAGCAAGCAAACGTATCAATGGGAATTGATACATTTCTTAATATTACTTATTCCCATCCAACTCAAAATGTTGTTTCGACGTCCTTGCATTCTCTCTACTGTGTATACTTACGAACCAATGACATAAAAGAGCAGGAGCAAGAACGAGATAGAAAGGGAACGGGAGAAAGTCCAAAAGGAGAAATCTCATAATCTCATCACTAATAATTCCATTTCTTAGGAAAGCCCACGAACAAAATGAAATTCTTGGTTGGTTCGTCTCTTCATACAAGCTTAGATAGCTTAAGTAAGTAAGACGGCACTATATAAATTATACATATACATACGTATGAAAGAACTCGCACAAAACCTTGTTGCCAATTTACATAATCTTAATTTACAAGAATTGTATCAAGAGGAGCGGTGGAGTAGTCTTTGTAATATTGCGTATCCACTAATGCATATCCATGCAGCTTCGGAGGATAATAATAATAACAGCATAACTAAGAGACACTGCTACACTACCTCTATCCACCATGATCATAAAGTTGATGCTAAAGCCACTTTTTACTTCATGATGAGAGAAGGATGGGGATTGTGGTGAAAGGAAGAATGAAACGAGTCCCCTTTTTACTTGCCGTTTTCTTGACTCAAAACCAGTTATAATCCTACATCCTACCTACTCCTGATCGAGTAGGCCCTGGAATCGTGAACAGTTTCGAATTTCTGTCAGCACAAAGTTCTTGGCTCAATTGGAAGAGAAGTATTAAAAATTCCTCATTTATTTTCTTCCCGTTCCCACAAAATACTCAAACCAAAAGGAGACTCGGAATAAAAACTTGCCATTGAACCACCACCACCACCACCAAACATCATCATCACCACGAGAGTTTGATTTAATCAATCTTCTCTCTTTCCGTAAGACGCTGGCAGAAATCATGTCTCATGTCTAGCAACGCCTCTTAAAGTTTCTTTTCTGATTTTTAATCAAAGCACACGGAGGGCGGCCTACTAGGATAATACTCTGCACTGCATTTATTAGAATTTCCTAAAATGTCTATATAATCCGAAAAAATCTGATACGTCCGTGATGACAAATGAGAGTGATAGAAAGAAGCAATTGAAATGAATCCGTTGGAATCCCATGTTTCATGTAGTCAACAGTCCATGATTGCCAACTTTCTTAGGTGGGATCAGCCAGGGGCCAAATAATAGGTTTTTCATTCACCAGACCATATTTGGTTTTATGTGGCACGCATGCAATTCCCCGATTCCATCTCAAACACGAGTAAAAAACACAACGATTTTGTATTTAGTAAATCAAATCGGGAGACGGGATTGGATCACTTTATTGTTTCGTAACGATAGCATTCGTGTATATCCTTTGATTCTGCCAATTGAATTATGATGATTGTTTACGCAATCTGTTTTTATTAAGGTAGTTTGGTGCATGTGCATACAATCAAAAAGCGAGTGAAGCGCAAGCAAGCAAGCCTTAAGCAAGTAGTGAGTATAGTTTGGAATTACCTGTAAACATGCTGTTCCTGTTTCGTGGCCTCCACATAAATTCTCCAATACGTGATGATCATGACAACAGCGGGCAACCAAAACGAAATAGTTGAAGAAACAACGGCGTACGTCCTATTTACCTCGAATGAACACTGATTGGCCTCCAGTGTCTATTTAAAGGAGAGTTTGTAGAACGGAGCCCAGACCAGGGTTGAAATCGAAACATCGTTAGGATGATCCAAACGGAATACCGGAGTAGTTGTAGCAATAATCCGAAATGAAGACGGGAATGCGTCGTGCGTGACCAAAAATCGAAGTCCCGAGAGAATGCAGAAATAGAAAATGAGAAGAGAAAACATGAATTTTTTTAGATAGATCCTAATACTACCTCGGAGCATTATATTCAAATGATGTAAATAACATGGTAAAAATGGAGACACCGAGCCACCACTTTTTTTTTCTTCTCCATCTCTCTCGCTCTTCTTTTTTTATGTGGACGCTTAAACAACTTCATAAAAGTGTACATGACACGTATACTTTACAACTTTTGTGCTAATTGAAGGCTGTAGCATTTTCTTAACAAACAATTCCCCAAAGTTCTGACATGTACCATTTATGCATTATTACAAAACGTGTGTGTATACAATATGCGAGCAGAGAATACAAAACTGGAAAGAGAAACTTCTTTGTTTCTTTCTTTCCGCTGGTGGGGATATAAAAAACGGAGCGGGTGCATGACTACTCCTACAACAACCACCTATCCTCCTTCTCCTTGTGTGGTATTCCCGGTGTTGTTGAGAGAGAGCGAAAGAAATTGTTTTGTGCCAACTGCTTTTTGATAAGATATCCATTAAAATGTAATACATGTGCAGAACTTTTATATAACAGCAAAATAATTTTCCAAGATTCCTCACAAAATGTTTTGTGCATGCAGGCATTTTTTCTGGAGAACCTAGAACGAGTGAGTGTGGGAACGGGAATAATTGTCATTCAACTGGTCTACATTTATGAAACGGGGTAGCTATATTTTCACTCTTGATTAGATACTCCCTACCTACAACAAAATCTACAGTCTTTCGTTTCTCATTTGGTATTTCCATGTGAGTGAGTGCATGCACGGAAGTATGAACGTGTTCTGAAACTGATTAGACACGGAATAAATATAGGTGTTATGTTGTAACACAACAACGTTCCTTTCATGATTGCAATATAATGCAGACGCTCTCAAGATGATGCACCTACTACGTGGGCTTGCTGGCACCATATGTAAACTTGTAGTTTTCTTAGTTAATAATGTCTACAAACTTGTTCCCTGGTGGTAGTTGAGCAGAGTTCGTGTTTGGAAACAGCTTTCCCCAAAACACAACTGGTAATAATAAACACGAAAATGTGAGCAGGACACAAGGGCACACAAGGTGCTTTTGGAATTAAGGTGAAAGCGTAAGTATGGTGCTGGCATGAGATAGTTAGACACAACCCTATAATTTCACTTTCGCCGATTGTAACAAAATCCAAAATTGGGAGCCTTGTTCAACAAAATATCTCTTGTGGTAGTGATGCTGATGAGGATGATCATGATATGATAACTAGAGTAATTCCTAGTTGCATTCGGTTCGTAATAATGTGAAACGAAAGGAGGGGCTCTCAACTGAAAGGATATTTTTGACTGTCTATTGCTATTTATTACAGACATTAGAGTGAACCCATAATCTTCTTTGTCACAAGTGTCTGGGAATAGTTTATTGGAAAACGGTTACCAAACCCACTGCTTACGACGACCCTTTGCTACTGAATGCCATATTCAATATTTTTACCTTTCCTTCAAATAAAATCTGTCATATCCATAATCATTTCCTATCTTGCATATTGAACGGGGTTACTCCTTCAAATTAGTATGCCGTCGTTCCTTCTTTGAAAATGGAAGGAGGAAGTTTGTATTGATGATGCAATGTTCATGTTCATACCTGACATGAGGTATCACAAAGTATCTGATATTTTGTAATAATCGGAGCACTCCATACATTTTTCATTCCCAAAATGTCACTCACGATCAGACAGACAATATTTGGAAGCATTCATTACACTTATGCTGTAGTCGAGGCATAAACACGAGAGATAAATAAAAAAGAAAAAAATTCTTGAGAGGATAAAACCTGGAAACATTATTTTGCTGTCGTTGTCGAGAAGCATTACACTCATCCAACTCTCTGGGGCATGGGGAGTCTTGATGACGATGATTCAAAACGTAGTTTCGAATTTCTCATAAAGTTTTCATTCGTTTATATTGCCAAGGATTTCTCTGATTACTTTTTTGTCACTTACCCATTCACCACACATTATTGTTTGAAACTGGGAAGGCACTTGCTGATAAAAGGATCTAGTGTGTAATTATTACAGGCGTTTGTGCAGGTGCGTAGTTCTAGTTCTACCACATTGCGCTATTGTGTTATTCCCGTGAGTTGCGCTAAACTGAACACCTCGATTTATGTATAACACTAGTTGAAAATGGGTTAGAGCAAGAGAGAGAGATAGAAAGTATGAAGTATATTCGATACAATATATATGTATGTGTAACCAAACTATTTTTTTCATACCTCATTCTTTTCGAGACTTTCACTGGTGGCGTAGAATCCTCCAAATATGGGTAGAAAAGAAACAAATCCCGGCAAAAGCCACACGCCAGCTGAAATAGAAAACGAGAAAATCCCTTACTGAGCTCATACACATTTACCTCGTTTCCCGTGTCTGATAAAAGTCAATATTTCTACAGCTCTTTGGGTCAACAACGAGGAAATAACTGTAAAAGATGCGAGAAAAATTTGGGGAAAGATAGGAGTAGGGAAATATATGACGTGCATAAGAATACAGCTATAAATGCATCCAAGTGTGTAGGATAGAAGGTTGTTCACTCAACGCTAAAGCAATCTTTAACAAAATAAGCTCCACTAGCTAGCAACTTGTTGTTTTATTGCATTCTGCAGACAACCATGTGTCAGTTCAAGGAGGGGTTGTTTTGAAGCAGTTGATGGACATTGCTCAATTTTACTTATGAAATAAATGTTTGCTCGGGGAACTTGTGATATTTTCGAGGTCAAGGATTAGCCGAAACGCTAACATAACTTGGGATCTTAAATTGCAAGCTATCCGAGCCCATACATATATCATAGCTTCATTTAAAGCTAACTACCAGTATTAAACATATTTTGCTACAATTTTGGATGTCCTTTAAACAGTTTCAAATAACGCACCACGACGACGACAAATTTAAAACCAACTGGAAGTGTATCAAAGGCAAACGCTGTAACCGAACTAATGGAGAAATGTCATATGCACGAAAGAGACAAGTAATGCCCATTTTGAAAGATATTACAGTCATCCCCAACTCATTTTTATCTCATCCATCCATGACATTGCTAGACTCTGAAGGTAAGCCTGCATGAAAAAAAAATTGTTTAGAGGAAAGTTTCAAGTATTTCAACATCTTCACATGAAGTGTCTATGTAGTTGTTTGTGTAGTTTATACCCGACACCCTAGCACTTTCCATGCATGTCAATTGCCTTCCTTTCCTTCCACTTTGTCTATGGACTAGATTCATATTTGCCAAGTACATCACCGTCAACCATCGTTAAGCCAGTAGTTGAGTTCATTTTTGCGGAATTTGAATACTCACATCAAGAGCTGGTGTAAAAGGCTCCATGCAAATAAATATGATGTGATATGATACGCTATAAGCCTTCTTTTCTCCTCCATCTACATGAAATTGTTTCCCAGTCCCACTTTTGTTCAAGTGTACACACACTGTGTGTGCTCCTAAAGCTTTGTGAAGAGCGTTGGAAAAGCAAACACAAATATTATGATGTTGCTGAAAGTAAACGTATCTATGGTTTGCACCTCGCTACATTCTGTTATTGTTTAAACTTGGCATTTTAACAACAGGAGTCGACATTTTTCTGTGATTCTTCCACCTTCAAAGTTATGACATGCTGGAGATAAAAATACAGTATGTAACATGACAGTTGACTGGATGTCCATGCCTTAAGGAATATTACTTTTAGTTTGTAAGTTGGAAGATTATTAACTCTCTCTCATGTAATGTGATATTAGCAGACGAAAGGTATTTCATCAAATATCACGGATGAATGAAAGTCTGTTGTGAAAGTTTGGGAGAAAGAAATGCCCATCTGAAAAAATAATTCTTTTTTCATTTTCTTAACGCTCAATGACTCTTCGCATTGTGTTAACACGAAATAGTTAATAAATGTTTGGCGACACATAATAATCCCAAAAATATTCTGTCTGGAATAACATTTTTCCTATTTTTCCCCTAGGGATTTTACCTTTTATCTCTATTGCATTCATGAGAAAATGTATTTTTGGAATTGAGTCCTGCTTAGGTTGTATGATCTACTGTTTGAGCTCGTTCGAAGAATTAGTGAAATGTTATATATAACGTAACGTTATTTTCCTATGCAAACAGGTACTGGTCGTTGACGTGGAATATAGAAGAACCTCTCTGTGACTGACTGGTCCTGTCATACCCTGTTAGATTTTAGTCTTTTTAGCGAACATGTAATATGCTACACAGAACAAATGTTAATCATACTCGAAATGAAATTTTTAAGCTGGGATATGAAACAAGTTACTAGCCAATCGTAAAATAATTGACCGGTGCTCCTTTTTTCATGAACGTGAAGACCTTTCCTCGTGCTGAATCAAGCGTGCTCTTAAGCGTATATGAAAGAGAAAGAATATTTGTATTGATAAACAGTTGGATAAAACACCGAACAATTAGATTTTAACATTCGTTCATTTCCCAGTTTTTTGTAGGTCGACAATGTACGCACGTAATCCAAATGCTGTGAGTTGCTTGCTTCAAATTTGCTAAATGATGAGCTTCCAGCAAAAATCCCTAATCAATGCATGGAGCAAAGGTGGATTTTTAATTCACTTATAAGAACTTTACAATCTAATTTTACTTAGGCCGATTAACAGTATAAGAATTCTCATCCTCTCATCATCTTGTGTACAGATTTGAAAGAGGGGCAGGTTCCAACCGAAGCCTCCGAGTTGGTTCGAGTTTCGATAGATTTTAGCATTCGAGTTTTTCATTGTTAAACTCATTTACTCATTAGTTTGGATCCGTAATCCGGATTATTCATGCCATTGTGTTTTCCCCCATCAGCTTTTCTGCTGTTTATAGTTCCAGACAATTGACGGAGTCCACACCATCCATGGGAAGTTATTTTACTATTCAATTTTGAGTCTATCTTTCCGATGGTGAGCTAACATCTCCCTCATCCGTAATCAATTACTTCGATGAGGGGAAACTACAACTGGAGATATGGGCAGCCCTCCGTTCTATTTTTACAAGCAAGTATGAATAATAGCTGAAAGAGTAGGAATGAATACGAGCTAGTGATTGCACTCATTACGCCTACACGCCAGAGAAACAAATATAGTGCTAAAATAAAATAAGTCGGCCAAGGAAAAATAGTTGCGGAACACCATTTGATTGAACATTATCAGTAGCATGCCTTCATTCAAAGCCCCCTCGTCTCATCATATATGAACGGCTATCAGATTGTATGACTGTGACTTCCAATAACATTATGTGTGCTATTTCTGGCAGGGCTGCAGTTTTCCACTCCATTCTTTTACTCTGTTTAATAATGACATGACGACGTGGTCTTTCCTATGACTTGTCGTTTCATTTCATATTAGACTCCATACTTGAAAAGCGAGTAGTGTGTTGTGAGCACTCCGTCCGTACATGCAAATCCCACTCTATAATTATACAAGTCATGAAGAAATCAGCAAGAGATAGAGAAACAATAGACATCGTTATTACTACCAAATAATGATTTCACATTCAAGTTCATTTAGGGCTCGAGCTATGGTGTGGCTAGAGAAATGTTGATATTATATTGGCATGTTATTCATTCAACCCAGCTCCTCTAATTCGCCTAATATTATGCTTCATACATTATGCCATACATACTTTAGTTCTCGGAACACGCGTACTACGAACCCATTATACTTCCCCGGAACTTTTTGTCCCAGAAAGAAAGAAAAAAGGTTCGTCCTTCGTTCTGTCATTAACTTCTTCAGTTACACTTTTCTCTTTGGAGCAGTAGTCAAGCTTTCATCCAAAAGGAGTCATTAATAAGGTCACCATATTACGTATGTATGATATGTTACATTATATGCCTGCAGCGGCATGCCTTCCATTGTTCGGCAACCCTCCTTTCTTCCTTTCCCCCATTCATATGCATGTACTATATTTACGGAGAAAGTTGCATTTTATATGAGCTCCCGATCGTTGTTTTTTTGTTTACGAGCCCTGTCCTAACTGACCATCGGCAGGAAGGTCGAAACCAGAAATAGATGAGAAACTACTACAACTCTAACGTTCCGACATTCATCCTTTTATCACCACCACTGCCGCTCCCGCAATGGCTCAATTCTGTACCACTCATCCATTGTTGATTTATTAATTTCGGGCGAGCTAAATGACTATTTATGAGGTTGAGTTGGAATGTGGGAAATAGTGTGTGGGAATAGCGGTAAACATTACTATAGCTATAACTCCTCAAGTATATTGCTAGGTGTAATGTC
This sequence comes from Orchesella bifasciata, assembly GCA_034697805.1. Classification (NCBI taxonomy): domain Eukaryota; kingdom Metazoa; phylum Arthropoda; class Collembola; order Entomobryomorpha; family Orchesellidae; genus Orchesella; species Orchesella bifasciata. The sequence continues at coordinate 12,598 of JAQGAP010000390.1, read as the reverse complement.
AATATTGATGGTATCTTTCGGAGAATCCTGCTAACGAAAGCTATTATGAAATTATAACGGAAACAAGAAGGCATACTGCCAACTGCGTGATTATGTAAGCTATTTATGCGTTAATGCTGACGATTGGAACAGAAATGTAAATGGCTGATTGAAGATTAAAGTAGCAGAGAACAGTCAAAGAAATTTAGCTCATATATCGCTCATATATTCAACATTACACTTTGAAAACGTAGGCAATAAACACATAACATTGATTAAATTTATGCATTAGTTAGCTACAAAGGTAGTGTATGCGTAATGTAATGTAATATGCAACGAAAGAAAACCAAAAATATAAAGGTCACGTCAAAAGAGCACCTAGCTTTTCTCATATTTATATAATTTTCCCACACTGTATACCTACCCATATTATATTCCTTTTTTGGCCTTCTCACCGTCTTGGAAACGGGAGGGAGGGCTGCGTTTCCTGATGCAAATTATGTTTTCTCATATACTCTACCCTATTATTGGAAGGGGAAAGGATGGATTCATTCAACAAGGAACGGAGTTCGTTTTTACATAATTCGTTCACATCCTATGCATTTAGTTCTCCGCTTGCTGACAGACTAACAAATTGAGACAGTCATCTTAAGACAATTTTCTCCCTTATGTTTCATGCTCATTATGCCACTCTTCCTTTTACAGTCACCCAAAATTTCACTGATCATGAGTTGGCTGGTGAAAGAATGAGCGAACAACTAGCTCCCAACTCATGTGTGCATCTTGATGAAAAAGGAGAAAAGTAAAATTATACGACTCTGAGATTTGGGAAATGCTTCTGTTGAGTAATAAAGAAGGTGAACTACACTCCAACTCCGCTAGACTAGACAAGCAAGAGGACAGGGAAGCGGAACAGAGCAACTTGGGATGGCTTTCATCTTCGTCTGTTGGACATCTTTCTTGGCGGTTTGTAGAAATGGAGTAAAATGGTACAGATGGCAGCAAGATAATTTAGTTGATGATAGATTGAGAATAATAACCATGTTCACATAGGAAAGCTCGGGGGTATAATTCACATATTGGGAAGATTTATACGGACCCACACGTAAATACAGTGTCTCCGCACTTTTTGATGTATCAGCTCAAGAATTATTGTGAGCAGGGAAAAAAAGTTAAGTAAAAGTGTACATTTTTTCCTCTCTCTCTCTCTCTCTCTAACAAAGTGATGGTGAAAGAAGAATGCAAGGACATTTCTGTGTCTCCCTGTCTCTCTATGGGTCCTACCTTAATGTAAGTTACTCTTAACAAAATAAGTAGTTTTTTAGGCTTGAGTGAACTTGGAGGGATCACCGATGGGTCTATGTAAGATTTGCAGAGCCAACATTGAAGATGAGAACGAGTGACTACTATGACGATTGGAAATACGGAAACCCTCTTCCACTCCTTTCTTTCCTTTTTCGTCTACCAACCAACATTAAACTATCTAGTGCTTCCATTTAGCTGGAGTTGTAATAGAAAATGCAGCACTAGCACCAACACTAATGGCACAATGGTGGTGGTGGTGGTGGTATGGTATTGAAGCTCCATGAATGAAATGCAACTTTGTATAACTATATCTATGTACCAGCTTGTTTTTTACTTCTTTTTTCAATGCTACTCCAACAACTCCAACTCTTTTAGTAATATCAATGCCAATACGGCTGGAGCTCTGCTACTTCTTTCCACTTTGTGCCACCACGACTACCACAATCAATGCTGGCGCTGTCTTTGTTGTCGTCTTTATTGATCGAACCATTCACATGCTTATGCTTCCTTGCTTTATGTCCTTTTAGTCTTGTGTGATGGGGTTTCACTATCTTTATTATAGACATTATGATGGACTTCAGCCTACTTAGCTATGAGTTTCTCAATTCAAACAACGTGCTAGCGGAGCGCAAAGCCTGGAGTACGCGGCATGACTTCTCTCAAGGCCCTGAATGAAATAGTTCTCACTTATCATTATTATGAATTCCTCGCTTCCTCCCTCAATATGCTCAGCTTTTTTGTACTTCAGTTGTCGTTGAGCGTATTTAAATCGTACCTTTGTTTGCTCAGGGGTTTAAAGGAGAAAATGAGCTTATGAATTTGATACACGGCTCTAGACCTCGGAAAATTCTTTTTTAGTGCCTTTTTCTGTCTAGACGGTTATCATACATTTTTGCTGTCAGTGTGGTGTACGTTATGAGAATGAACTATGAGAATGCGTGGCTTTGTAGAACCTTATTCGTCACGAATTTTACTCCTGCTTTAAACCTGAAGTGATAAAGGTAAATTCAAAGGCTACTAATTCAGATTTATCAAAGATTTAACGCTCCGGCGTAAACTAACGTCGTCGTCTTTTTCCAAAGTCAAAGTCAAACTTCTTTGACTCATGGGTCAAAACCGAACTGTTTCTCATTCACCGAAAGGTTCACTGTTGATTTGTATAGCCTTGGAGATATTCAAAGGTTTTATTGAATTTTTCTCCATTCAGCCTAAAACCGCCAAGACATTTGCTATGTAATAACTATATTTCCGCGAAAAGTAAAACATGGCGAGTTCTCTTTCACTGACGACAGGTTGAGAAATATTTTCTGAATAGCTTAAACTTCCTATCCCAATTGGTTTTTTTGTCATTTCGATTTCCGCTGCTCGGATTTGTTTTTTGTTCCAGAAATTTGTCAGTTTTCCAATTTGTCATCATTTCTGTTAAATTGATTGAAATTCGTAACTCAAAAAATACAAGTTGCTACACTCTGCGTTCTATTGGTTTCCGAAGACAACCCCGAGTTATAGCTACTAGCTACATAATTTGTACGTCCCAATACATCAAAAGTAGCTAAGTATTATTTAATATGATGAGAGTAAATATTTCATTTTGCTGTCCACAGCTTTCAACTTTCAATGCAAAGGTTTCTGATTTCATTATCCGAAACAAAAGATTCTGCAAGCTACAAATGAAGTAAAAGTTTGTTTTGCATGAGCATGATTGAAGTGCCATAGAAAATTCGAGAGCTTCGACCAAACACACAGGCAAATGGTGAAAGTGGAAGTTTCCTAAAAGCGATAGCCTGTTCTTAACGTACTCACGCTCGCTCACAAGCATAGGCAATTGGTTTCTGCCAGTAATGGATGCTGTCATGCCTTTTTGCGTGTCCGGTAAGAGCATTCATGAATTAAACATGGATCTACGATACTTTTGGTTTGGTTGTCTGACTATATTCGTACAACTATTCTTAAACTGCCCAACCAACAAAATTGAGTGACTGAGAGTTCTTGCCAGTTTTGTCTGGTTTGGTTGTGTAAACGATAATAGCCTTGTTTTCCGATTTAGAAATGAGCCTTTTAAACGCCATTTCCATTTAATTCCAAATCAAAACCAAGGCAGACTTTAAGATATTGCCATCAAGCGATTTACTTATTCCACAAGATAAAAGAGTGCTAGAATAATTCACACCATTTGAAGTTTCTCGAAACAAATGTCAGTAAAATTTCCAAGTTCTTGATTGTCGTTGCTAGGCATAATTTATACATAATTTGCAGAAGCTAGTGCTACTTTAAATATAAACTGTAAACTTAGCTTAACTTCACACAAGTAGCTGCTATACGAAAACATCTTATTACATTGCGACACTAAAAATATATAATTTGCCACTTTCCTGTATTATTATGGTCACGGCGGTACTCAGCTGTTTTATTGGTTCTCAAAATTTGTAGCCATTGTTTATGACATTGTAAAATCTATTGTGGGCCCATTCCACCAATGTTTTATTTCATTTTACATGAACCGAAGACATAAAAAGAAAGCATGGCCTTGTCAAGTTGGTTGATGAGCATTTTAATTACATGGTTAAATGAATATTGACCGGTGACATTCGCATCCAGGGTCATGACCGAAAATTTATTTCTACCTTTTGCGTATTGTTTACTACAATCCCCACATAAATTGGATTTCCAAAAAGCTGACCTTCGCACTGACTAAATGATGCTGCCAACTGTACAACATAATCCAGCGATTCAAGCGTTTACCAAGCCAAAGAATAAGGACTCATTTCCACTATCAGTTCTTGTTTTGATACATCTAATGCACTACTACTACTTTGCGCTTTCAAACCTAATATTTTTGAGAAGAGCCTCCCAAAATGATTACATATCTCGTAACTTTCATCAACTGCACAATTTAAGAATACACAGTAGATACTTAAGAATGCAAAATTTCATTTGCTTGTGCGTGCAGATAATACGATGAAAGAAAGTTCAACGCAACGGAACAAGGCTTTGGGGATAGTCAAACACGCAGAATAAACTTGGTAGAAAGTGGACAGTTGGATTGATAGTCATTCAGTTGAGAAAAGCAGCTGCAGCCTTCTAATGTCACGATGATCATCATGATTACGATAGTAAAGCGAAGGAGCTGTTTTAGCGAGGAGAAACAGTAAAAAATTTGAGGGAGGGCAAGAGCTCAGGATAAATGAGACAAGCCAGGAAAGGACGAGAGTGAATGGGAAGAAATTTAGTATTAAAATGCTCAATATCGTAAGACATAAATGGATTCCGCTCTCTTCATCCAATAATATATGAGAATTGAAGGGAGAAAGTAGAAAGTTGCAAAAAAAAAATTGTAAAAAGCTGGGCAACTCAAGCATTATAATAATATACATATTATGCTATTAGTTTAGGTTACATCTGTAAAAAATGAAAAGGAAATGAACGGAGGAGGGGGAGACGACCTAATGTCGTACCATACTTGTACATAATAATATACTCGGTCCTAGTCCCAACTTATTTATACAAAAGCCAGAAGCAAGTCTCAGGTCAAATTTGCAAAACCCAGGATTTTTTTTTTTTTCACTTCCTTTCCTGCATTAGTATAGTTATAGCCTTTAGGTAAAAATAGGTTGGGTTGGCCTGCTCTGTACCTTAAATAAATGTCCTTAAAAATAGTATTTTATGGCACTTCTTCTTCTCCGTCTTATTTACAACTTATGTCATGTTACCAAAATGAGATATTCTAACCTGAGCACACATATGCAGTTGCAATATAAATGGTGATTGACTTAACTTTCCTTCCTGAATCTCTTGTACATGCATAAAAGCTTAGGGACTCTGCTGACGGGATATTATATACATGGCGTATGTTGTAACCCCTTCTTCTCTACGCAAATATAACGAATATACAGCTGGTGGTGTTGGTTGCTCGTAGAAGTAAGTAAGTACGTAAGTAATGTCTTTTAGCAAAAGTTCTTGCAAGGAATGGGTTGTAAGGGAGTATGAGTAAACTAAAGCAGTAAATATAAATGTTAGTAGAGTAGAGAAAGTAGCGAGAGAGAGAGAGAGAGAGAGAGAGAGTAGTTGTAGTGGGAGTACAAGTATGGATGGAGGAAGGCAAAGTCTTAGTAATTTATTGCTTTCGTGATTTATTTAAAAAAGTTGCTCCAACATCTCCCAAAATCCTCTCCTCATATTGTCATTACAATTTCGCCATTGTTCTTTTCCTCTCTCCGCGCTTTCTCCCATTCTCCCGTTTATTTTATCCTCATTTTACAACTAAAAGTCTCTATTTCTTTTCCTCGCTTTCCCCTCATTTCATTTCCTTAGACACACAATGTGTACATACATACTTATTGCTCGCCTTCTCCAAAGTAAAAATCTCCTTCCTTGTTCCAAAGTAAATTGAGAAGAACATTATTATGTGCAATAAAAAATACATACGCACATATTCCAAGGAGCGCTATAGATTTCATAGTCAAACGGCTACTGGAGAAAGTTAGTGGGAGAGTATTGAAAAAGGATTTCTCCTCGCATCTGATAATTAATGCTTAAATAACCGTATACAACTACTCCATGTTGCTGTTGCTTGTGCCATTTCAACTAAAGCCCCGTTTCCTTAAGTGATGGACTCAGTCAATTTATTTAGTTTCTCTTGAGAAAAAAGTGTTGGACCAAGGTTACTTAAAATTACGCTTATACACACATTACACACACAAAAAATGTTCTGTTGCTTGGGAATAGAATATAGGAGTAGTAGTTTCCCCAAAAAATAGGATGCAGATAGATACCACAGAGAACAGGAAACTGGGAGCGTAACCGACCAAAATCCAGGGAGTTATCAATAAGGGAGGAAAGGCAGAGGAAGGAGAGCGGAAGGAAAAGTAGGAAATCAGTATAAATAAATGTAGTGCTTATAAGCGCACACAAACCCTCTCTGCATTACGACTAAAACCAACAGAGTATGTATCTACATAAGGTACTACTGCTGCTACTTACTCCACACTTGGATGAAAACCCATTTAGAGTGAAAGTATATATAATGGACTAGTAAAAACAAGTATGTTGGAGTGGCAGTGGTATGGTATGGTGGTGGTTGCAAAAAACCTGTTTCGACTCCTGCTCTGATGAATGTAACTTATGCTGTACATGTGACCTTACCACGCAAGGAGAGAAATAAGCAGGTTGTGTCAAGACGACCCGGTTACATTTCCTTTTCGGAGCAAAGTGTTGCCATTATTATTGTCATCATCATCTACGCTAGCCAAGTTTTATGCTTGTGTCTGTCTTTGTATTAGATAAGTGCTTCTGCAACGCTCTCCTCATCCCATATGTCACTGGCATAGTGTGGTGAGTCCGTTTCTCAGATGAGCCTCTCTGTGTTTCTTCCAGTTTTCTTTTCGGTTGAGGGGGATGTGATGATGATCATCATCGTCATATCCAAATAAGCTTAAGCGTGTATAACAGCATCAATTCATGGATTTAATAGTGTCCCTCTGGCTCTTCTTTTTACATTCCTATCATCCTCAACAACACGACTGCATGGTGTCTCCTCGTGCACACCAAATAAACCAGCCTCACAGAACTAAGCGACAACGATTCCATCGTATTTACATTTACACATAATGTTTCTTCTTTGGAAGATGAATCCTCTGTGTGTGTGTCATGCACGGTTGTAGCCGCCAGCAAATCGGAGAAAACTCATTAAATTGCCATTACCCAGTATTTTTAATAACAGGTTATCCGCATTCACGCTCCCATATGTATTTCCAACATCCTGGTTTAATAAAGAAGACACGATGCCATCCTTTGGAATGTGGTGGATGGTTTTGAGCCCTTTTCAGGAGTTGGTGGGAACTCCATATTTCTCAAAAACTATTATAAAAATAGCTACACATGAGCCACCAACCTAGACACGGATACTCTGAAGAGCTTTATCACTACTCTATTTTCTTTTAAATCATTTCAAAGCATATTTATCATGGCAATTCAAGAAAATGAGTAAGAGGAATTCCTCTATCTAATCCTCACTCCAAAAAGTATTTCAGTAACAGCTTTGGGCTACCTGTTGAGCCTATTGTAATAGGATAACAATGCTCCCACCATAGGAATTCACAAAGTCGGAGCTGCATAAGCATAATATACTATCCGAGCACATTCATTATATCCTTGACATTGCTCTGTGGATAGAGCATCTGCTCATTTTTCATTTTGAAATGACTTTTACTATGGGATGCAAAATAGATTGTGTTTTCTCCACTACCGGCAACGTCTTGTGCCACTATGCTAACTCAATATTAGGTTTCCACATCGTCGTCTTTTCGTAATCGCCGTCATCATATCCTGAGCGTAACTCCTAAAGCTTAGAGCAATACTCTTGTTTCAATTCAACTCTAAAGCAAACTTAAGGAAATGTCATAAAGCAGGAAATTTCTGTCGTCTGAGAGGAAGCGTCAGCAACACGCTCAAAAAGGCAAACTACTGCATTACAACAGGAGGAACAAAAACTGGAATGCATTCTCATGTTCTTATAGAGCTCAAACACATTTCAGCTGCAGCGGGGACAAAAAAGAGTGGTGACAGCATCGTATGTAGAGCAGAAAAGGGGAAAATTGTGAACTTTATGTTAGTTTTTGTTTTATTCATAGGAACAAAAAAAATTTATCCCTTACTCAGCATGATCCGAACGGTCCTTGCTGTCATGGTCAATGGATACTGCAACGGCTTGCAAATGGCGTAGTACCTATCAATGGAGATGGAACACAGATGGAGAATTGACACTGGAATTCAAAAAACAGAACAACATGGATTAGGTTAATGCAGTTACTTGTAAATAATAGAGAATAGAACCCCTTAAAAACTTTCTAGTTTAGTTACATCCAAACCATTGGGATTCATTCGATGTGACCTTCACTTTTTGATACTAGAACTGATTAGCAATAATTTTGTGATAGAAAGTGAAGTGTGAGTTCTCCAACTGTTCACACTTCACTCTTTAGAATCCATTGTGTTGGTGAGTCATGTTACGAAATGTCGTTGCGTCTCTTCTCACTAAACTGGTTGGCGTGCCAATTAAAAACTTTGTGGTTGTAATAATAGGAGCGAACTCCAAGTTACTGCCAACCAACCGATATATTTTATTGTTGGCTTCCGCTCTTGTTACCCACTAGCCGTCTGCTAACGAGACTCCTTCCTCTTCCAACTCAATCAATAGCAGACGATGGAACAGGGAAGATGAAGAAAATCTCTGAAAGTATTTGCTAACTAGCAGGAGTCGATGTCGATATTATTATCTCACTCAGCTATTTTTCTGCTGATGATGAGGATATGTCGTTGTCAACTTTGGAGGTTGGAAGGCATTGTAATTGTAAGTGTAGTTGCTCTCCGTCAGCAAACCAATCCAGGGACGCTTTTGTATTCCCCTGAAAGGGAAACCACCTACTATTAACTCTGACTGTAGCGAAGGGTGCAGAGGCATAAATAAATCGTAAGTAGTATTATGGTTTGGAATATGCTGCTGCTGAAACCCCATGCTGACTTTGATCTCCCTTTTCTTTTTTGTTTGCTCGCCTTCTCATAACATAAGCATTTCGTTTTCCAGTGCGGTAGGAGTAGTTGTGGTGGTGGTAGTACTGGAACACTAATTTGTTTTAGCGATTGTTATATGCCCATGCTTGCTTTCCCTCTATGAAACGTTGAGTTGTGCACTACTCAGTATTGTACTCAATTGCCCATAGAAAGCTTTTTAATCCAACATAAATTCAATTAGTGCATTTAGTTTGTGACATAAAACGGTTTGTATCATGCTGTAATAAAACAAATTGCTCGTTGTATGAATTTAGCTATTTTCTTACTGGATTTAACTCCCTTGTACATTATAGATAGCTTAGCCATACCATACGAATGTATGTAGACTGTGGAATGCTTTCGCAACTCAAATATTGTCATTGTATGATGCCTGTTTGTGTCATAATATGAATAAAGGGTTTTGGCTGTGTGTGTTGTGTGGTTCTAACTTGCCACTAATGTTACAGTTATTGCGGTTTGTTGCATGATTCTAGAAATAGCGCAATACATAAAAGGAGCTCTAATGTACGTAAGATTGAGTTTCGCCATAGTTAAGCTTTATGGATTAGTAAAATTTGACTCGTGTGAAACATGAGCAGAGGCAGTGTACGGGGCTTCAAACATATATGCATATATTTTATACACACCCCTTTCTATCCTTATGCCATTCACGATTCCCGAAATGACATCATCTTCATGATGACTGGAATGATTGCTTATGCAAAATCAGGAGTGGAGGATTCTTCCTCATTAGCCTGTTCGTTGATTCTCCATAATGCCTCTTTGTTACTTCTCAAACATCAAACTCGGAGCGGGCCCGGGATAACAGAGTCAAACAAGAGACAACAAGTAGTCTCAAATTCGCCTCTTTCAGCCAACAAATGAGCCATTTGAGGTTTCCCATCCTCCTCTTTTTAAATGGGAATTGTGATTTCAACCTGGTTCAGCCCATAAAAGCCAGATCGTTAATGGAATAACATTGTTTTGTATAATCGCAACCGAATTTTTACCAGTTTTCCAGTATTTGGGGTGTAATGGGATACCCTCACGTAATTTATATGCATCATATTACGCATTTAAAATCAAACCAGGATGGCTTGTATTTTGTATGACAATCGGCATATTGCCGTCAGGAAAAAGGATGGGTAGACAGATGTGTGTTAGATAACCCCAAAACCAGTTATCCGATTTTCTCTAATCATCGAAAATCATTGTTTAGGTTAGGGGAAGAATTTTATTGATTTTCAGCCCAATCGGATGAGCTATTCAGGATTAATTAAGCAAAACCATTGTCAATGTACACTGTACCTCTTGTGTTAAGGACTGCAAATTATAATATATGTACCACAGTCATTAATTTTTGAAAGTCTACACAAGTATTGCCGTACTCTATCTACAATCTCTATCCGTCCATCCCCACATTGGTTTGATTTTACTCTGCTTCTCTGCACGGTTCCCACCGTCTATTTAAAAATGTTTTTGCGCTTCTGTACAATCGGTTCAGATATATTTTCCGCATGATTGTCAGAAACAGACAATTTCTTTGTCAGATACGAACATTATAGTCAGAAAAGAGTCTCGAAATCATCATCGACAGCAATCTAAAGCCCTCTTCTACTATTATAAAAAAGCTTGCTGCGCAAATTCTTTTCTTCATATCGTTACCATTCCTTCCTTATTATTTCATTTCACAAATTTTTTTTATGATGTTAGAATTGAATCGTCACATAACAATGAGAAGACAACTGGATGTGACACGAGCTTGAAAATATGCACGGACATTTCTCGAAAACTTCTTTTCCGTCCATAGTGCCATGTTGGCTAATGTCACGAAGACAGCTCAACACCATTATAATTCTATGTGTAAAAATAGTTTACAAAACCAACGTTCATCATCTGAAGCATGATATTTACCAAATTTCATGTTTCACGGAAAGCCCTAAAAGTTGCTTTTTTTATTCACATGCAAATTAAATAGATTGCTGAAGTTAGTAAAATTGAGTTTGAGCTACAAACATTCGCTTAACAAATTGGAGGAAACCGCCCTCTACACAAAATGAGCTATGCCAGAGTTATTTTGCATTGCATCCAGAATGGTAGCTCTTGATATTAACATTAGATACGACGCATTCATTTTCATTCATCATTTGACCTACAAATTCTCATCTCACAGTTGAAAATTGTGCTTTTCAACACACGGAGAAAAATACATTTGAAATATTTCTTTTTTGAATGATACCGTCAATATGGATTTATTTTCTGCATAGGAAATTACAAAGGCGCCTCATTTGTTTGTGATATAAGAAACTAGTAGTTCAATGTACAACGTACAGCCCATTTTAGCTTGATTATACCCTCCCCCCTCTATTCCCTCTGATAGTTGGAATTTTCGCAGGAAAGTAGTATATATTAGAAACAAAAACTCCAGGAAAGGATGCCAAATAACTACGCTTTGAGACAGGTTGGTAGGAGAGTATGATGAAAGTCACCCAAGCCAAGTATACGAAACCAGCCTACCATATACGGGGTATTGGAGTACGGAGAAAGTCAATGATAGCTATCACATGCATATTATAGCCGGTATAATCACTGTGTCATTAAAAGTAGCTTTCAACAGAATAGGGGGAAAGCGAGAGAGGAAAGGCATATCATGTTTTATGCATAGATTGAGAGGCTTCTCAAGGCATTGGAAACGCTCAAGAAGGTAATATTTAGAGAGAGAGAGAATCTATAAAAGTGAAACGTCCCTCACTTTGTTTTTTCATTCTGTTTCCCTCCGTCCGCCAATCCTCTTCTCCATTACGTCTCAGATATATCATTTTGTCTAATGCTCAGTTCTTTCACTAAACTAAAACCTCTCGTCTGAAGCTCGACTATATTTTTACTGATTTTGAATTAGAAATGACCGGCATTTTTTTCTGTGCTACCTATTTCATATTATATTACACCACGAAGCACAATGGAGCCTAGACAAAATTAAAGCGTTTGGTTCCACTTATTACTATTCATTGGTATTATCATCATCATCATCAACCTGAAGTAACTGGGTATATTTGAGACTTTTATGAGGTTGTGTGTGAGCAGTATACTCTTCTAATAAGCTTGCCAGCCTAAAGAATTGACCACCCAGCTTATATGCATATTACATGGCACGAGCACCTGCTTATATTCAATACGATACATGCACGTATCTCGTTTACGTCCGGTTATTGATTGCCCATTCCAAGTGTATCATCCATGGCATCAACTGAATGTCAGTTGGTGATGGCTATTTTTACTTGCAAAACCATTTCATTTCCGACTTTGGATAGTCTTGACAAGACTGACGACGAGCAGGGAACAAAAGAGCAGTTCCAGAAACAAAAGACCGCCATCGGCTCATAGTGTACACCGCTATCCATCACGGAAGAGAGGGACCGCACCGGCTTTTCTTACTGCTTTCTTATTGGTTATGCAGTACACAACTCAAATTGCTCTTCCCATCATGACACATACGTCATTAGTACAGAAAAACGGGTTAATACTAGACCAAGTATGACAACCGGGGCAACAAGCCAACTAACCGAGTCAACTACAGTGAAAGATGGACTGAGTTTCGGCACGTGCATGCTTAAACTTTTTTTTTTACCTAGAACACAAACCTAGACTAATATTTTCTAGGAATGGTATTCAATTTTCTTTTCTCTTTTGCATTTTCACACATACGGAGCTAACCAGTAAATTGTTAGTCCCTTACGGATCACTAACGCTCAAGTGCATGAGAACT
>JAQGAP010000389.1:0-37208 GCA_034697805.1 Orchesella bifasciata | reverse complement strand
ACATCCGCGATTTCCAGAGTCTTGATTAACGAAGACAATCGTTCCGCACAAAACCTATTTAAATTACAAAAATTTAAATTTATACACTTGACACACAGATCAGCTAGATATTACGAGGTTTTAGAAATATTCATACCTAAGAGGCTTCCTATCTATGCAAACTTTCCCGTTTATATCTTTGAGGAACCCAGCAGGAGATTCTTGTACTACATGTTGAACTCGTATTTTTAAACATATTCCACCACCTTTTTCATAAAAAATACAAAGTGTTCAGCATTTCTAATATTTCCAGGTACCGCTTCTTATAAATTTTCATCAGGTAAGACTGGATTAGCTAGGATACTAATAATACCAGTTTTGGAACACCTACCTGTTTATGATCATTATATTCTAAAGCTTTCCTATATTAGGAGCTTCGTCGAATACAATCACTAATGATTTTGACAATTCCTTTGAAACGATGCAAATATACAAATATTTGTATACTATAAAATAGCAGTGGCAGTGCAGTGGCTGTAAAGGAAGCGGATCCAATATTCACAAAAGCTAGGGAAAACGATTTGCTTGTTGTGATGTCATTGATGAAGACGCAACTTACAGACAGACAGTGCTGTTCAGTAGAAACTATTTTTATGAATATTTGTTTGAAATTGTTCGTATTTTGCAAGGTGTATCCAATATGCCTAAGACTATACAACCTGTTTGTAATGTATATGTTATTATGCATGGCCAATGTTGTTCGCATTAAATAATCTTTTGCGAAAAATAGATTTATCAATAATAATTATTTATTTTTAAAAATGTACCACAATTCCATTTACATACATTGATTAAAACCGCATCATATTAATTTACGTCAATGTAACGTAACGTGCTTCCCGCACCACGTCAATCCCACTGTTGAATGTTGTTGTAAGATGAAGGAAGCTCTGTTACGGGATGCATTCAAAATCGGACACTCTTGTTGAGAACTCCTGTGTTCAGTTCACTATTAGTAAGTATGATTTGATTGGTATCTCTTGTCGCGTAGTCGTGTATATATTAATGCTTTTCCAAATCGAATTTCAAATACATACTCGGTAAAGCCATTTCTAAGAAAAGCTTTTGAATACGTACGAACGAACAAGCATTATTATGTGACATTCTCTGCCGGAGGCTACTTATTCAATTCATTACATCGCTTAGATAGTAAAACCACTTGTATCCTATAAGGTTTTTTACGATTTTTTTATCTTGAGTAGGTCAAAAACATTGAAATTCATTATGATACATTGGCGTACCAACAACAGCACCAGTCATTCTCACTGCATTGCAATAAGCGCATCACGAGTAAGGCGTAACTTGCCCAACATAACATGTCATGTTGGTTAGGCATTCCCATATTCATGTTCCCTCTCGTCCGAATGATTTTTCTTGATTTGTCAGGGCTGTCACTTTGTTGACAATTACTTACGTAGAGCGAAAAACACTTTCGATTTCAACAGAGTTGATTAATTCAAAAAAAATATGTACTTCGTAGAGGCTATAGGCATGGTTTGGTTTGGTTGGGGGCTGTTGTGACAGTAGCCTGGTTCTGATTTTAGTCGGTATGAACTCATGAATGAACTCACAGATAAAATGGAAAGAAGATAAGAACAGACTTATATAAAAAATTGTTTGTTTGTCTCATGACTCCACGAGCTGTGCAGCAGATCTAAAAAACCGTGTTAACCTCATTGATTAATTTTTAAGCGAATCCAATTTTGTGCATTTTGGTTCGACTAAATTAAATAATATCCAAAATGAAGTCTATCACAAGTGTCATACTTTCAATCACGGGGATTTTAAGTATTATATTATTAAATTCCTGTGAAGTTCATTCGGCAAATATCCTGTTTTTCTTTGGAGTGTCTACCTACAGGTAACCAAAGTTAATTGGTGGAATTTAGCAGGAAATGCGGATTGTGATTATGACATTGTTTAAATTACAGCCACAGAATAATTGCGTGGCCTTTGGTGAAAGCTCTCTCAGAACGAAATCATACCGTATCCTTTTTGCAGCCAGACGTGAACAAGAATCCGCATTCCAAAGTAACAGAACTGAATCCAAACTTAGATGCTCTTTCAGGACAGCTAAACTTCATGCTTATGCGCTTGGAATATGGACACCGATCTCTGCTTCTAAGACTGACGTACCAGCTTCCTACAATTGGAGTAGATATGTGTGACAAAATACTCAGCGATCCAAAGATCTTGAAGCATTTTTCTGAGACCAACTATGACGTAATAGTTATTGATGCATTGTTTAATGAATGTGCTTATGGCCTGGCATACAAGATGAAAGCTAAAACAATCATTTTTGGAACCTCGCATCCTTTTGGTTAACTAATTTTTATTTGAAATAAATTAGTTTAAAAAATTAAATTATACAACATTATTACAATATTTTATATTTTATAAAACAGGTTGGATGGCAGATGCTATGGGATATCCTTCAGAGAGTTGGTGGCTTCCGGAAATCCATTTCTCATTTGATTTACCTTTAAACTTTGTAAACAGGGTTTGGTCAACGTTGAGTATTTACTACTTCAATACCATTCGACATTTGGCGTTCACAAAGTTGGAAGCAGTATTGCGAGAAAAGCTTCAAATTCCGGATATGCCAAGTATTCCTGCTTTGATGGCTAATACCAGTTTGATGCTGACAAACACACATTTTAGTGAGGAACTCGCGAGAGCACTCCCTCCAAATGTGATATTTCATTCTTTTCTGGTTAAATTATATATGTTTTTAATTTTTTAAATGAAAACTTTGATTATCCAAATAGGTGGTATCTGTGGGAGGAATGAACTGCAAAGATAAGTCGGAGCTGAAACCTATTCCTAAGGTATGTAATTGCATCTGTTGTATACACATTCTGGTTGACCTTGAATGAATATTGAATAAGCCTTAAAAGCATTTTCTTCTTGTACATAGGAAATCGAAGAGTTTGTAAACGCAGGAGGTGAGGAAGGCTTCATATTAGTCAGCTTTGGAACTGGAGCAGATATCACTACAGCTCCGGAGGAAATTCAAACCAAATTTTTCAAAGCATTTGCAAATACCAAAATTCGGTTTGTCTTGAAATGGAATGGAAAGCGACATGCATCCATACCAGCTAATGTTATGACTGTACCGTGGATCCCACAACAAGATATTTTGTGTACTGATAAGAACAAGACTAAATTTTGATATGAACATTTTTTTTATAACCATGCTCATGATTGAATTTCCCTTCGTATTTACAGCTCACCCAAAAATCCGTGGCTTTATCACCCACGGTGGTTTATTGAGCATGCATGAATCCATCTTTCACCAAGTGCCAATGATCGTTTTCCCCGTTTTCGCTGAGCAGGATTATAACGGAGAGCGTTTACAGCGAACGGGTCGTGGAATAACGTTGGAAATTACAAGCTTTACCCAAGAACAGCTTGAAGATGCCATAACTAAGCTTTTGTATGACAAGAGGTAACTCATTTTAAACTTTTTTATCATTAGATTTTTTACTATTCGCTACATTCTTTAACTTCTTCCCATCTATGTATTTTACACGTTTTTTAGCTACAAGAAAAATGTTGTGGAGGTTTCTAAACGGTTCATGGATCGCCCCCAACCCCCTTTACAAACAGCAATATGGTGGGTTGAATACGTAATTCGGCAGGAAGACACCAGTTTCATGCGCCCATTAGCTGGAAGTCTTACCTGGTACCAGCGAAGGTTATTGGATGTGTATGCATTTTTTCTCGTGATCCTTACATCCCTTGTGTACTTGACCGTGAAGTGCTTCAAGCTTCTGGCTAGAAAATTAAGTGCTGGAGCAAGTGACATTAATCGAAACGTTAAAGTGAAGGCGAATTAATTTAAAAAGTCACAACTAGCATTATTATAATAAGGAACGGTTGCGACTGTATCAGATTGGAAAGACTGGTACTGTTGTTGCTCGATGAAAGCGTAGGTTATTATCAAACTGATAACCTGTAAAATCAATATAGTTTAAGAATGTGAATATTAATGGTTTCTGGTATTATTTTATGATAAATTGTATCTCTCTTTTGTGATATCATTTCTACTACCGTTCCAACAAATTGGTACGTAAGTGTAAAGTAGTTTCCTCCTCTGAGTCCAAAGGAATCCGGTGAAATTTCAGCAACCAGAACGGTTAGCTCTTGGCTGGGTATCTTTAAATAATTCTTGTCTCGTAGAAGCCAGTTCTTCATTTGTTCGCATATCTATACAATTACCATGTAATACCATGTCATAATTTATAATGTATCTCAATAATCAGGGTATTAGATAAGAATTCTACCTTCCGGTTTACAGAAGCTGCCATAATAAAGCACAAGAATATCCACACAAAGTAGATAACATTTATGATCCCACTTGTAAAGGATAATGATTCGTGACTGAGAAAAATTTCACCAAACTTTTTCGAGTAGAATGGAACTGCGCATATTGTTGAACATAAAATCAACGTTTTGAATCGTTTGTTAATTCCAAAGACGTACTCTTTCAGCTTGTAAAACTTTGCTACAACCTAAAACAAGGGAATATTTAGTAAGTTCATAAATTGTGTTACCATTTTGTAATTAAAGCAATTAATAAAGTAACCTCATCCGATGTCTCATTATGTGAAGTTAATATGTCCAAGAAATATTGTAATCTGTCTCTGAAGACCAAAACCACAATCTGTAGAATAACATCAAACAAGTGACTTAATATGACGAGGGCGAACCAAGCAGTCAAAACAAAAACGTTGGAGGTAGGTCTTCCGTTTTCCCACATCAGTTGGGGTTGAATGCTATCCTTGAAGCTAGTGTAGAGATAAAATATCACCGAAGATAATGGACATAGGATGGACAACATGTTGTGAAACAATTCCAAAATTCCCTTTCGGTTTCTTGAAGGAAGCAAGCTCTTTCCTTCAGGGTCTGTTTCCAACAACCAACGAAATGTTTCAGCCTTGGTCCATGCTGTATGTATGAAAAAGCTAGAGGTCAGAGTTCCTAATAGCACCATTGTCACGTCCAAGGCCGACTGCTGCTTCAGGGTTGGGTCCTTTTTGACGAAGAAGTCATATTGGTTCTTCAGGGACCCAGCCAGAATAAGAATATGGTTTATTATGCATAAAATCTAAAAATAAACAAGTGGATGCTCAGTTTTTAGGAATATTTTCTTCATTTTTCGAATAAATATTACTAAATTACAGATTGAATGCAATTTTTCTTGAGTTCCACTTTAAAACCCGTGTCCAATGAATACGTTGATGTAAATCGAAACGGAATGAAGAAAATGAAATAACAAACGTTGAGAAAGCCGAGGATGTACTTTTGTGAGAAACAAAGGGAAACCTTAGACGTTTCACAATCACTTGAAGGCTTTCTCAGCCTCAGGGAATCTACAATTCCATCTACTTTAGTTTGGGGTGACATGATACACTAAAGAATTTCGACAATCTATAGGCACAATGCGTTTCTTATCCAGTTATTTCCAAACTATCGTACTGTTGAATTAGCTGAAAGACATTTTCATAAGAACTTTGCCCATTCCGGTCATTACATTAATTGTTTGTCAAACACTGAACATGCCAATCTTACCGAATAAGTCATGCTTATACTGGTTCATGAATCCCCGTCATTAAAAGATGGATTACAATCGCTCACGCTCATCAAATTCATTATTGTGAATGTACATTGTATAATTTGGCCAATTAACTTGATAACGTACTAAACTAACAGAAGAACAGTGGATCATTTTCTACGTAAACATTAAACACTTAACACTAACGAACCCCACCTATGATGCCGAGGAAGTTCATTCATGACGGCAATTCTCATTACACTAAAATGAATATGATTACAAACAATTCTAAAGATCCCCTACCATCACTTCATCTAGCTGTCACATCATAATCTCAATCATTGTATGCAAGAATACGTAGGTACAAAACTGTCAACATTTTTATCCTTTCTAATTGATTGATTTTGCAATAGCAAATGTCTAAAATGCCATTATCTGCACTGCAGATACGGCAGAACACAGGTGCAAGAATACTGAAATAAGTTGAAGTTGATCTCGTCAAACCACATCTTACGTTAATTCTATACACACGCAGCTTCAGCAAAGTGGAACCTTGTTGACAGAGCGATTGAGACGTACACTTTTTCTTTACAATTATTACAAAGGCTGCATTTACTCTCTTTCCATACCTTTGCGTACTTTTAAGCTGACAGTTCAAGGAGTTATTACAGAAAGGGTTGGTAATTTTGTATGCATGTATGGACATCAGCACTTCAGAAGTAATTGACCCTCCTTGACTCGCTACTGGACGGAGTGAAAAGTGTTACTGTACACATTACACACCTGCATGAGTTGCAACTTGCATCAACACTTAGGAGACTTCCTGGCTGCTATTAAGTCATCGACTTTGATTTTGTCTGTGATTTGATGTTAGTCTCATTTCGTGCTACGGTTTAGACACAGACTACGCAAGGATCTCTCCTCCTCCAGTGAATCAAAACCGAATTCGGGTTTTTGGTTTTATCATTTCAAAATGGATAAAGTTTTCACACCGAGGCTGCATTACTTTACCTTACTTTTTCTATTGTTTCACAATGCCCCAGCAAACTGTTTGGAATACACACCACCATCAGGTAATAATTATGTGCATAGTTTACTGAATTCTGGTTTACATTGATTCATTACATACCACTAGTTAACGATGTATGATTCATTGTTTTATAGAAAAATCAGAAAACACTTCAAACTCGACAAATATCACACTTCACGGAGGAATTGAATTTGCTTTTGAGCCCTACAAAACATGGGGACAAGGGATTGAGCTAGACAATCTCCTTCTTGTAGCGTATCCAAAATCCAGTGAGGAAGTAGTGGAACTTGTGAACTGGGCTAGAAAAAACGGAAGAAATGTTCGGCCACGAGGGTACAAGCACTCCTTTCCTCCACTAACAGTTACGAAAGATACAGACCCTTCCAAAGTTGTTCTGGTCGATATGGTGCGACACATAACCAATCTAGAGATGACCACCATTCCTGCAGAAGACACAGTAACAAACGAGACACTTCGAGCAGTTAAAGCAGAAACAGGAGCATCGTGGCAAGATTTAATGACATTTTTGGAGACAAACAATGCTGGGCTTGTTCACAGCATCATTATTGGTGACGCAACAATTGGAGGCGTTCTAGCTATTGGAGCACATGGCGCAGCCGTGCCTGCAAAGGGCGAAACTCTTAAACCAGGATTCAGCTTCGGTTCATTAAGTAACCTAATTGCAGCTTTCAAGGCTGTTGTTTGGGACCCTGAAACAAAGACTTACGTTCTCAAGTCATTCTCAAGATCGGATCCAGATTCCAGAGTCTTCCTCGCCCATGTTGGACGCGCATTTTTAACCGAAGTAACCTTAATTGTTGGAGAAAACTACAGCCTAAGATGCAAAAGTATTGCTGACATTCCTGCAGAAGAACTCTTTGCAGATCCTGACAAGAACCCCAATGCAACCAGAACATTTGCATCTTTCCTTGATGAAACTGGGAGGGCAGATGTTCAATGGTATCAATTCACCAAAAATCCTTGGCTCAAGGTTTGGTCAGTGGAGCCTGCAAAACCAAGTAGCTGTGTTGAAGTAACGGGCCCATACAACTACCAATTCCCAGTGAATATCAATGATTTATCCAAAACTGTTCCAGAGCTGGGAGAAATAGCGTACGAGAACGTTTTGAAGGGATTGGAATCTAAAAACGCGTCTGATATCTGGGGTCATTCTAAAAATATCATGTTGTATTCAAATGGCTCCAGCCAACCCATTGTTTATGGTGGTGTTGTCGTCTTAACAAGTAGGGATAAGATTCAGAAAGTACTGAGTACTGTTGTAAACTTTTATAAAAGTCTGAATGAAGAATATGCAGCAAAATCACAATACCCCATAGACTACTACATCAAGTTCCGTGTGACAGGAATAGATAATGCCAATGATACTTTGATAAAGGGAGCGGTGAACTCTGTATTATCACCGTTGAGTCCTCCAAAGGATTATCCTGACTTTGACGTGGCGTTTTGGATGAATACCTTCACACATCGGAACAATAAGCTGGGAAACCAGTTTATGAAGAGGTTTGAAGAGTTTTACTATGATACATTCAATGGAGAACTTGGTCTTGCTAGACCAGAGTGGTCAAAATCTTGGGCTTATACAGATGAAGGCCCTTTTACAAATACTAATATGCTCGAGAAAATCATTCCAACGCGTTTTGGAAGTGACTGGGAACAAGCAGTGTCCGTTTTGAATAAGTATGACCCAGAACGGGTGTTCTCAAACTCTTTTCTGGACAATTCACTTCATTTGTAAAACTAGTATTGTTTGAACGAATAAATATATTATATTTTATTTGAGTAATTGTTGGTGTGTATACAAGTTACTGAAACACTAGCTAATGTCGTGGTTTATGCATTTGCTTTGTAGTCGCTGTTAGTACCCTATTGTATCATTTGTATCTACTAATGTTTTAACAATTTTCTAAATAAAAGGAATACATTAAGAGTCTAATTGAATCATCTTCGGTTTGTAACTGGGCTACTCATTCTATCATACATATACTATTACATTTAAACAGGGCTATATCTCTCCTATACAACATAATTAGTACTGACTTGCATTTATACTCATACAGAAGAGAAGGGATAAGGAGACATACTTTAAATATTCACAGCATAAACAAAGTTTTACACGCAGCATAAATATATATCGTAAATCGTAACAACATTTTTTGTGGGCACTCGTTGCGTAACTTTTAAATTATATTCCTGATAATTATTTACGTAGTCACTTACGAATACTAACAACAGCAATATCGAAAACATTCGTTACTAGTTGCAAGCTTACATACATACCACAAACGAAGTACTTGCCCCTCTCAACCTTTATAAGATGGCGAAAAACCTGGAATCACTTGGCTAAATTGGAGAACCAATTTACTCCCAATAGGAAGTGTGTAAGTACGGCAGATCAGAAAATAAATGCACTACATTCATAACACAACGGCGATATTTTTACGTTCACTTCAGTTTTTACATGCATCGGTGTTTCATTTAAGAGCTATGTTCATTTTAAAAAGTACTCTAGAGGAAGCAATAATTCAAAATGTTCAGTGAAATGACAGCAACATGTTGGCAATGACAAAAGAGTTACATAAAGTTTGGTTAGCTTGAAAGGTGAAGGGATGGATAAAAACTTAACGTTTCGAAACAATGCTGAAGACTAATGTGAAGTGAGCTGACACTTGGTATCTAAAAATAATATGTATGTTGTTACATATTCACATAAACATTCTTATTGTCATACAAGTAAATGAATGTATGTAAGTCTAGGTTATTACATGGTAAATACATTTTAAGTTCAATGTGTTCAAAATCACTCCAACTGAAACTTAATGACAGTAAAAATATTTCATGAGCTGTCACCGACACGCTTTGGTTGAAGAGCGCGTGTAATGATGAAATGATACACGAAATACTACATCAGTTTGTGCATTGTTGTGTAAATCCCATTAGCGCCTTGAAGTACCAGTTCCTGAAGAACTGCTTGGGCGACTTGCACGTCCGGTGGGAGTAGCTGACGGTTCTGGCTGAGGAGGATGGTCACTAAAATCTAATATTTTCCTCTCCAATTGACGTATGTGTTGCTGTTGTTTGTGGTAAATTCTCAGTACGCCCTTTATCGTTATAAATACTACGCCACCCTGAAAGAAATCAAGTCATCCAATTCATGAATACGCCGATTAAATTTTAAAATGAACCCTAAACTCATGTCTCATATCAGTCAGCTTACCAAAAATGCTCTTCTAAAATTTGATCGGACATTTTCAAATAAACATTTTCCTAAAACAGTCGCAACAGTTGGAAGCAAAAGTGCGCCACACAAAATTCGAGTTGCTGAAACAGGGTCAGAAAGAGGAGGGAGATCTTGACTAACGCGTTCAATCATTGAAGGTGTGCTGCAACAAATCATTAATGAAGGTTAAAGTTCACAGTAACGATAAAAATAATTGAAATAAACTTCGATTGACTTCACAAAATGTAATACCTGCTTGATGGGAGTATATGGCGAAACAACGGAAGTTTTCCTGAGTGTTTTCTTACAAATCGAAGAACTTGATCCTCCCATCTAATCATTTTACCTAAAATCAGCATTACGGGTATTGTGGGAAGTCCAACCAACAAAACTAATGGATCTGCTTGCTCCATTAAGCTAAGCCCTTCTTTATGACCTAAAATTTGCATTGTTGAAATCGCTCCTGTTGGAAACAACACAAAATACACTGTCAACTTTAACATTCACTAACAGTTCACTCGGCTTATCAGAAGTCAACTACTTACCATACGTAACAGCAGTCCAATAAATCGATCCTACAACTATACCAGCAGCTACAAACGGACAAACTCTGGATATCAGAGCATCCACCGAGTCCATGATAATCACAAGAAGTCCCTGTCTCGGATAAAGGATGTAATACTCCGTGTTACACTGTGGACAAGCCACTTTCGCCGCCGTATTTCCTTTCTGCTTTTCATCAATCCACCTCTTAATACACGCCTGGTGAACCCACTTTGTTGTCCCTCGACAACGACATGGCTTCACCCATTTCGCTGTTTCATCATCTTCATCCGTTGCGAAACACACCCAACAATATCTCTTGCTAAAAGTTGACAATTGAGAAGATAAATCCAAAATTAAAAACAACATAAACATCCTAAAATGACAATAAACAATACGATTAAAATTTAAAAAACTTACTTTTCATCATAATGATCAACCACCGGAGGGATCGGAGCAGATGTTCCAGTCCCATTGTTGTCACCTCCTCCTCTCACATCCCCCGCACTGTTGGCACCCGACGATGAGTTACTGATCGCTGAAGCTAATGATGGCAAACTAGAGCCTCCATTTGGTTGACCCTGACCACCGCCAGAGCGAGGGGACGGTGCTGATGACCTGGTGTCGGTCAGGTCCCTCAACGAACTCATGATATACTCTTGCAACTCCACCTAAAACAATCACAAAAACAGTTAATAAACACCAAACCCACAAATCCACCTCGAATCCAACCTTGATTAATCACTAATCACAACACATCCAGTTGCACCGTATGTTCGTTCACTGCTTACTTTTATTGTTGAAAACTGGTCAACGCAGCAAAAAAATTGACACCCACTAACTAACTGACTGATGAAAAACACTTATCAGTTGTCGGTGTTCCCGTTTGTTTATCAGTGTACCTCTTTCCGATAAGAAAGGTTAGGTCATTTCAGTGTTATAAGCTCTAATGAATTCAACCAGCAACTGACTCTAACTAATCTACCTCGTCATTACTGATGAAATCGGAAATGATCAATCATCATGATCCAGATTCCGCATTTGTTGTGATTTGCTCTCTAATGACGGAAAACTCATCTTTAAAATTGGCTGCTGACTGTGACGCAGTCGGGAACTGAGCCCAAGTTGAGACTTTCAATGTTTTGGGGAGCAGAACAACGACGGGAACGTTCATACTGGTTGGGAATGTTGGGGTTGAGAAACCAATACGGCGATACGGTATTTTTTTGTGTAGTATTTATTTTCCGAAAAGGTAGATACGTGGTCGGGTAGGTTGATGTGTTAAATTGTGCTTACTGAACTAACCTTCTCCTTTTCCTCTGATCCACATTCGCTTGGATTCATTTTGTCGCCTAATTCGGGTCCGTCCTGAAAATCCCTTGGGTGCAATGAGCTGTGATGTATGTATTTACCTCTCAAATGGCTGGAGTAATGGAGAACTGTCAAGAAAAATGCAGAAATAAAGTTTTGTCAACCAAAAATTGTCCTTCTTGACGGACCGCCCGCACCGAGGGAGTGAGATGTTTGAAAGATAATACGCTGACCTCTTATCGGGCAGTGTATATAATTTAGAGACAGTGTAATTTTGCTGGGATCTTCATGTATACAAATATTTTAAGGCACAAAGATGTCAAAGGGAGAGTTGATGCGAAAGAGATGAGATGAGATAAAAAAGTGCGTACTCATGATGATGAAATTTGATTGTGAGTGTCCTAATGAACCGTGCGATGAACAACAAGTACCCCTGTTATGCTGTAGAATACAGATATTTGTATGATATGATTGGATTGGGCTAGTGGGCTCTTTTCTGTTTTATGAGTGGATTACGTAAGAAAACAATTTTATTGTAAACTTCACCTTCAAATACAGACGGTTTGTTCTTAATTGGACCTGACCTGTACGTAATGTCAGTATGCATACATAACTAACATAATATTTCGCCAGAGTTGTATTGCAGAGCTGAAAGCTATTACTGCTTCGTTATTCAGAAGAGTTCATTTCACTTTTAGGCATGTAAGTCGCCAGCCCCTGTCACTCGTACTGAATATATGTACAAAATAATTTGTACAATTTGAGATTGATGATGAGGCTGATTGCTGTGCGCCCCTACCCCATGTCCCACAATGCAATATTGGACTTGTGTTTATAAAAAATGATCATTTTTTGTTGCATTTTGCTTTCAATGCGTTGCAACAGTCAAATTTCATTTCACTCGTTTACTTTTGTAACGCTTAAAACAAATACAGATGTGTACCTACCTTTTTCAATATTCAATGTCATTGTCATCCAAATACAAAAAATGCTCCGGTAAATATCTCCAGGTTTCTATCGGCATCTCTATCTAAATGACATTTTTGTTCTTCCGTATCTCGTCTTCATGAAATAGCCGTCTAGTAAGATAATTGCTTTCGAGATAACTAGTAATAACAATGGCTTGTCTGAACTCGATTCATTTTGTATTTTTAACGATTTTTGTAGTAGTCTGTTTGGATGTTTCTTGCGCCATCCAAATATTTTCCAAATTAGGTAATTTATATCATATTCAGTAGATATTGTAAATCATCCTCTGGTAAATTAACCGCAGTTGGACAAAATATAAATGTCAAACTCTTGATTTTTCAACGATTTTAGCAGGACTGTTTTCTCCAAAACGTGCCCCAGTTTCACCAGATCCAGCTATACCCACCGTGACCATGCTTGTTGAGATTCCAGTCTCGTCAGTGCACTACGTATTGTTGCAGTGCATATTTCATTATTTATATGAAAAAAATATCCTCAAATAATGGATAATATGTACATGTACCTTATGCAGTACTTCACTTCTATTTCAGACGAAACCAATTGATGTGAAGGCAGGAGGAAGATTTACGCTGGAAACTCCCATGGAACAGTATGCATACAGTAGTGCAGGTCGTTCGAATCTTCGACGAGTTCGGATTGCGTACCTAATGCAAAGTATGTACCGACCCAATCAAATGTGCTTCTTTTTACACGTAAGTTAATTAAATGTGTAGATTGGACAAGAACATGAATGAAATACAGCTGTCAATAATATATGATCAATCCTAATCAAACAATTGGCATTTTTCGATAATGAGATTGTGTGTGTCTAATACCTTGTAGACCTCTAAATAAGTATACTCAATTTCTTAGGTAATCCGATGCTCACTTGTATTTATGATAGAGTATATAATGAATCTATGAGTGCAACTCATTTGCGTTGCATACTTATCAATATAATTACGACTTTTAGTTTTGGTCTATGAAAGATCCATCAGTACCTTGGGATGCTCCTCGTGCACATCATTCAACTTGGATTCGACGACCTTCACGGCGCTATACTTATTGACATCTAAAGAATATTTCTCTCTCTCGATAGATACAGTAAAAGTGTTGAATATGGGTTGAATATGGGTTAAATATGGGTTGAATTTTGTTTGAATATGGTTAGAATATGCGTTGAATATGGGTTAAATATGAGTTGAATTTGGTTTGAATATGATTAGAATATGCGTTAAATATGGGTTAAATATTGTATAATTCAGAGTGATTTATTAAAAATGTTCACCGTTTTTCAAATTACATTGAAAATTCGTATTTGTACTCGTTTCAAAAAATAAAATATTGCACTAAAATTCTAACTTTTCGCATGGAGAGTATTTGCACAAGTTACTACTGTATTTTGACTTTACTCGTTGATTTTTTACCCCACAATGCGCAAACTACACGTTTCAGAACGAAGTAAGCTCCAAAGAGAAATGCAGTTGCGATTGCAAGAAAGGTTAGAAGTACATCAAGCACGTAGTATTGAAAGAAGTTGAGATCTCTAGCCGCTGAGCGGAGATGAGGTGCTCCTTTATGACGCAAAACATATTCGATCCAGTACACTGCTTTTTGTAATGGCGTCTCTGGAAGATCCCTTACCAGTTTGGAAAGTTGCTTTGCCTTTGCCATATATCTGTGCGTAACACAATTACATTTATTTGATGAAACTTAAATATAACCTACTATCGATATAAAATAAATGTTTGCAAATAATTTATAACATGCAGCGCCCAATTATTTCAACTCGTATAGAAACTGCATTTTCCTTACCGTGTATTATTAAGCATCTCATTAATCGCAGTTTCCAACTTTTCTTCCGTTAATTCAAGGATTTCAAAAAATTTGGCGTAGCCAGCATTTTCAGCTTGTTTTACATTTAAATCTTGATCACCTATTATATAAACAAATAACGTTTCTTTATTATATCAAGACTATTCCAAATTCCACGAGAACTGCTAGCTTCCTATTTGTAAAATGAACTATCCATATTTACTCACCAAACATAGGAAAGCCCAACAAAGGAACGCCATGATAAGCTGATTCTTGTGTACTGCAACGTAAATAAATTTGTATATAGAAAACATTTACTTTACCAAGGACGCATAATGTCATCAAAAATTACCTTAAAAGACCACCATGAGTCATAAATAATTTAATGTTCGGATGCCCCAATATATCCTGTAATAATATAGATGAAACAAATAAATAAACTAATAAAATAAAACGAAAAAAATTATTATTTTCACCTTCTCACCTGCTGTGGTAGCCATTTTTGAATAAGCACATTGGATGGAGTATCTGGCATTTCTCCAGTCTCCCATTTCCAGACGACGCGTTGCTTCAAGCGAGAAAAGACACGGATGAAAATTTGTCTATATTCTTCAGGCATAAGGCGTGCAGGGACAATTGACCCCAAACTGAAGAAAATAAAACCATCCTCTCCCGATTCAGTTAGGTAGGTATCCAGTTCCTATAAAAATGAGCGTAATCATAAAATTTGTTTGGAACTTTGTTAAAAAATCTTAATATTCTTGTACAACACCTTTGGAAGTGGTTTAGCAGGTCTAGTATGCATTCCTCCAACTTCAATAACGTCAGGTAACAGTGGCCTCGGATAATTAATTGTGAAATGGGAGTTTGTGAAGATCATACTAGTATTAGCTTGAATCTCGAACACGCCAGGTAAACTGGAGCCATTTGGTAAGCTTTCTTGGTAAATTCTTTCACTTGGTTTAATGAAGAGGTAGTACCAAATAAATGACGAAATTCCTGACGACACCACGTTGAGGAGCCTCTCAACAAAAGACATATTGTGTGTGTAGTGAACATTTGAATCAGGAACGAAGCTGGACGGGAGACGATTCCCTAATGAATTCGATATAATTGGTGGGGTGGAAAACGTTGTGACCAGGATTGAAGGCGCTTTTAGAAGAGGAACTATTCCAAGAACACAAAAGTTCATGAAAATATCCACGATGATAAGGTCAAAGCTTTCGCTCACCACAAAATCTTGGAAAGTGTCTGTTTTGATTAGTTCTGAGCAAGAATCTATTAAATTGTTAAAACTTCCGTTGAACAGAGCTTGAAATTTTCCCATCTTCCGCATTTCAAATGGATTTGCTAGTTGACTAAATAACTCGTCAGTGGTTTTGATCTGAATCTGTCTAACGTTTGGAGGCATTTTGGGGGATTTGACGGGGGAGAGATTGACGATTTCATGTCCCCTTTCTCCCAACGCCCTTATCAAAGGTTCGAACACGTTCACGTGACTTTTACTTGCGACTGGAAGAACAAAGAGGATTTTATCTGCGGTAGAAATTTGGAGGAGGAGCAAAAACGCTCCGAACGAAACAAAATGTTTTGATTTCATTTTTCTGGATAGTTATGGAATGTTAAATATAATTGCTGGGCCTGCTCTGTGCGTTGTCCCAGAGCTAAATGAGAGCTTCAGTGGCGTGGTTCGTTAGGTCTACTGATTTTAACTGCGGAGATGCGCTTTAAAGCGAACAAGGAAATAAACAAATATCATGCACGAGTCTATATAGGTAAGGACGACATTATTTTATGAAAATAAATGGGTAGATATGATTTTATGTGATAAAAGTGAAGCAAGTACCAGAAAACTTTTAGGTTGTGAATTTACAATGAAATTAGTAGTCATATTTATGCATCTTCACAACATGTCTACATGCTTTACAAAGGCATCCTTTATCATCATATGCTGAAGCCGTGGAACCCCAGTTTCAAGGAAACAGGCATGGGATTCTTTGAAGAAATGAATATGAAGCCAAAGTGGACAAAAACAGACTAATGAATGTAAAGGTGGTTTCATTTACAAATAGTGACAGTTGATTTGAACTTTATCAGTATACCTGTATATATATTGTGCGTGCTGTAAGACCAATGTATCTGTGTGTACACCTATATAAATACATGCAAGCAGTATAATTACAAGTAGCGATGCATATTATCATTTATTGGGAAATTTGGTTTTAATCCTATTTTTTATCAAACACTTGAGTTTTAATACATAACATCGGACGCTGTATACTTTTATACTGACGAAAAATGGATGATATTATGCAATGCCGGAGCTTCAGGTTAATTGCTGATTGAGCATCTGGCTGGAAATTTTCATTGCACGCGACACGCGTGGTATATATATTTGTATTATAGTTGATTAGTCATCACAAAGTGTTGCATCAAATCAAACACAAACTTGTTACTGACCTGAATAACATAATAAATTAGAAGGTAAATATTATACACACACTATAAATTTATTCGTTCAAATATTGAATACCAAACAATTCCACATCTTGTACACGTGAATTCTGCAGTGTGACGGCTTCGGTGTTCGCACGGTATCTCAAGGTACTGACGCACTTTGACTTAAATTGATAGATACTGTAATTTTCACAAAAATCTCATTTTCCAACAGTTTTCCTTGTTGATTCATTCCTCTGTCCTTGCGTGGCGTTGTTTCAACATGAAAGCAAACCTAATAATCACAATTACCACATGTGTCTTCTTCTGCACTATAATCAGTCATGGAACCGGTTCCAAAATCTTATTCCTCCTCCCCATCGCATCAAAATCCCATAAAAATGTATTTGACCCATTGATTGACGCACTCCTCGAGAGAGGACATGAGCTAACCGTCGTTTCACCTGTTAAATCCCCTAAAAACCACACAAATCTTCGAGAAATCCATCCCGTCACTGTGGAAGAAATCAGCAACAGTCCAGCCATGAGTGGGGGCAACATGTTTCAAAATCGGAAGAAAGGAAAGTTGGCTGTCCTTCTCAACTTTGACAACACTTTCATTGAAGAAGTCTGCCACAAGTTTTACCAGAATGAGGAAATCATTAAGCTTTTAAAAGCAAAGGAAAAATTTGATTTGGCTTTCGTCAACGCTGTTCCCAATCAATGTGTGTTGGGTCTCGTTAGTTATCTCAGGATGCCCCACATTTATCTGGGATCTTTGCCATTAACCAACTCCCACATTGGGGGAGTTGGTGGATTTTTTCCTAGAAGCTTTATACCGTCGCCCTTTTCCCCTTTCGTTGACGAAATGTCATTTTCGGAAAGAGTGATGAATTTCATCATTGAAATGCTGAGTGGTCACATGTACTACCAGAAGCAGAGCGCTGAGATTTACAGAAAATATTTGGGAAATGATATACCAACGGTGGAAGAAATTGATAGGAATGTCAGCATGATTTTTATGAATACCAACTTTCTCCTCACGTTTCCGCGCCCGTTGTTGCCGGATATTATTGAAGTTGGTGGAATGCATTTAAAACATGGAAGTAGTGATAAGCTACCGTCAGTAAGTCTGATCTGAAGTTGATTCAAGTTTTTATTATTGAAATATGTAAAAAATTTGAGCGTTGAACTCATCTTTTAAAAGGATCTGGATGAATTGCTCAGTGGAGCAGAGAATGGCTTCATTTACTTCAGTTTAGGCTCAATTGTTCGTACAAAAAACATGCCGTTTGATGTGAGACAAAAATTTCTAAATGTCTTTTCAAAACTGAAGCAGCTTGTAATTTGGAAGTGGGACAATGAAAATGAGACTGATTTGCCTGACAATGTTATCGTCAGGAAGTGGCTCCCTCAGAAAGAAATTTTAAGTAAGTATTTGAATTTAGACTTTAATCTATTATATACTATAATTATATAATAGAAATCAAACATTGTAATTTTTAGATCATCCCAACATCAGACTGTTTATTACACACGGAGGACTTCTTTCTTCTCAGGAAAGTGTTTACTATGGCGTTCCGCTATTGGGAGCCCCACTTTACGTTGATCAAGACTTAAATATGAAACAGGCAGAAAGATTGGGACTTGGGTTAACTTTAGAAATAACTGACTTCACAGAAGAGTCACTGGAAGATAAGATCACTAGCATTATTTCTAATCCAAGGTTGATATTTGCTGGCATAATTTATGTTAGCCTCATTTCAATGTCTAAGTTGCATAATATTTGAATCAGTTCACATGTTTATTATGTGTGTATACAGATACGCCCAAAAAGCAAAACAATTATCGCAAATATTTAAAGATCAGCCAGAAACGCCCACAGACAGGTACTCAACACCAATTACAAACGATCTAGTGTGTGAGCAAATTATTATGATTGCGTGAAATTTCATTTCGTCAATTGTCTTGTTCAAAAATAGAGCTGTGTTTTGGACCGAATATGTAATTCGTCATAACGGAGCCTCACATATGCGATCTGGCGCTAGAGATCTGACTGCCATTCAATATCATTCTCTGGATGTCATATTGTTTCTCGGAGTGGTGTCAATAACCAGTCTAAGCATTCTAGGAATAATTGTATTGAACGTAGTAAAAGCCACGTGTTCAAGATTTCGTCAACTGAATCGCAGCAAAACGAAACTTCACTGACGTACACGTACACACTGACACGATGGCTGCAAATGCAAAAAAGATGATAAAAACCATGTGCATTTAAATTAAAGAGTCATATGTTATGTCACTCTCCGTGTTTTACAATGCGCCTCATTGTTCCTTTTCCCTCAACACAATTACTCCTCATAAGCCGTCTTTATCTGTTATATAAACAGTAACCGATTATACGTTATCTCCACGGGTTTAAAAAGATAACAAACATGCATGGCATTTCACTCACAAGACTGCATCAAGAAACACGAAATACAAATGTTTTCACAGAACTCAATTTATGAATCACCATTATTGAGAAATGATAAGGTTCAAACGCTTCAATAAATCACATGGTGCAACATCACATGCTGTAGATGACATTGATAATGGAATATTTTAGTTCTGTCATCGGTGGATGCATGTACGTATTACTTAAAACCTTTTAATGTATCAGATTGAGGGTTTTCTGGGTTCACCACGTGTGTTACGGTTTAATTCATCCATTGATGCGGTGACAGTCAGAAATTGATCAAAAACCTTCAGCTTTAGTATTTAATTTTGATACAGTTGACTTGTTTGTTGCGTCAAACTAAAGCACAAAAATGTCTAGAAGTACAATAAAAATCCTGGTAGTGTTTCTGCTGTCATCTTTATCCATTTCTGAATCTGCCAATATCCTTTTTCTTACTCCAATCGCAACAAAATCTCATTTAAACATATTTAATTCCCTGATCCATGGACTCGCAGAGCGGGATCATAATATCACGGTTATAACCCCCATAAAACTGAAAACCCCATTGCCAAACGTTCGAGAAATTTCGCCAATCCCATTTGAATTAATGAAGACAGCAGTCTCATCAGGAAATCCGTTTGAGCGTCGGAAGGAAGGGAAAACTGGTCTGTTTCTTAGTTGGAACTCAACTTTTATGGAAGTGGGAAGTGATATGATGTATCGGAATGAAGAAATCAAGGAGTTAATTAAAGGAGGACCGGGCTCCTTTGACTTAATCATTGTGAATGCATTCATGAACCATTTTACACTTGGAATAGTTCATGAATTGGAAGCGCCACATATGTACGTTATCACAATGCCTGCTATGAACGTACAGGTGTCTAAATTTGGGCTGTATTTTCCTCCAAGTTTTGTTCCCTGCACGTTTGCAGCGTTTAGCGATCGCATGAACTTTAAGGAGAGAATTCTCAACTTCATTGCTGAATATTTTATGATGGGGATTACGACAGTGACTTGGGTTCCATACTTATCCAAAATGTATCAAGATCACTTGGGAAGTCATGTTC
This sequence comes from Orchesella bifasciata, assembly GCA_034697805.1. Classification (NCBI taxonomy): domain Eukaryota; kingdom Metazoa; phylum Arthropoda; class Collembola; order Entomobryomorpha; family Orchesellidae; genus Orchesella; species Orchesella bifasciata. Next base: position 16,763 of record JAQGAP010000389.1, on the reverse strand, counting down.
CAAATGTTGACGAAATTGATAAGAATGTGTCGTTATTGCTGATGAATTCTCACTTTTCCCTAACTTACCCAAGGCCGTTGCTACCGGATGTTGTGGAAGTTGGAGGATTGCATACTCGAGAAAGCAAGCCGTTACCGAACGTGAGTTTAAAAAAAAATATTTATTGCATCCTTGAAGTACTTTCCTTGCATATTATAATTACTGCAATTTATTATACACAGGATCTCGATGAGTTCTTATCAGGAGGAAAAGACGGATTCATTCTATTCAGCCTTGGCTCAATTGTACAACCTTCAGACATGCCTGTTGAAATAAGCACAAAGTTTCTCAATGTTTTTTCAAAGCTGAAACAAAGAGTAATTTGGAAGTGGGATGGAGAACTGCCTGGAAAGATTCCTGCTAATGTGAGAGTGGCCAAGTGGTTGCCGCAGCAAGATCTATTGGGTACAAATCTATTTCCGACTTATCTGATACATTTCTAATTAACTTGGAGTTAAAATATTCCATATTTGGAATCAATATAGGACACAAAAACATCAAGATTTTCATTACTCATGGCGGACTTTTATCGACACAAGAAGCTGTTTTCCACGGCGTTCCCTTGATAGGCTTCCCATTCTTTGCAGATCAAGATCTGAACATTATTCAAGCTGAAAAGGTCGGTGTTGCATTGTCCCTGGAAATTAATGAATTTACAGAAGAAATGCTTGAAAATGCAATTAACAAAGTGTTATCCGATGACAGGTAAGTAACAAGGTGAAACCATATTCAATAGTTTATCGAATGTTCAATAACAAAATGTTTTTCTTTTATTTCAACAGTTATACCAAGCGTGTGAAGCAGCTCTCAACCGTTTTTAGAGACCGTCCTCTTAGTCCCCTCCAAAATGCTATTTATTGGGTCGAGTACATCATCAAGCATAAAGGAGCTGAACACCTCAAATCGGCTGGACGTGATTTAAATTTTGTGGCTTATCATTCCATTGACGTGATTTCATTCCTGGCTTGCTGCCTCATAATTCTATTATACGTTTTGAAGAAGTTTCTTCAACTACTTGTGTGTTGTGCTTGTAAGCTCTGCACAAGTGGAAGTAAGAAGATATTGAGTAAAAAGAAGACGAATTAAATATTCAAGCTTTTTTGTAATTATAGTTTTTATGTTATGTACATTTTATTTTGAGACGGTAAATGTATTTTTACTATGATTAAAATATGTGATGATATATTCAGAACAAAACGGATATCATTCGATTCATTGCCAGTTGGAGCCCATTGCCAAAGAAAAGAAAGGAATGAGTGGCACTCCGTTTCATAGTGGTAGTTAACTTGATGTCATCTGAGGAATTTCAAGCATTTAAAAAGGAAACTTACGATAAGCTGTTGGTTCATTTAGTTCTGTAGCTTTAGCAAATTGCCCATCAATCCAGGGCAAAACTTCCGATACATTAGTTGGTTATGCAAAGAAAGCATTTGTTAAGCGTAGCAAGCCACGTGATGTTCTCAACAACGTTTGTTCAGGTTATAATGTTTCATAACCACACCTTTGTATGAATATAAAGTAAAGAACACACTACGGAAGGATGCTCGACAATCTTTAATATGAATTTCATAACGATATACATAACATACGATCTATTTTTATTACTTGTTCCGACCATGTCGTTGAAAGAAGAACCTCAAAGGCAATACATAAATATCAGCATATCTTGTAATATCCATAAAATATAGGTATTACTGAACTGCATTTCAAAGATTGTAGACCAGCAAGGGAAAGTATACAGGCAGCATTTGCACTACTTTGTCGGTCTCAAACAAAAATGACATGGCATGAATAACCGGTGACACACGTAATTTTCAAACATTCTTTCTTATCCTGAAATATACTGCGTGAGTGTGGCTATAGATATTAAAAATTTGGCACATTTCCACTTTGCACTTCGTTGCACTCACGCTAATATACATAAATATGTAGAGTCAACAGTGTGTTTCTTCTGCAACAAATTTCAGTATTCCACCGGTTCCACAGAAGTGTACTGCATAAGTTTTATAGTTTAAAATGCAAAAATAAATACAACTTGATGTAGCCAAAGTTTTAAAAAGAAAACACTTTAATTCATACAGAAAAAAAAGTTTTTATGCATAGTTAAACCTAAATTTATTGGTACTTGAAAACCTCAAGGTTGAAAGTTTAGCACATTTACGCTTTGCAAACCTTCGGTAAAAATGAGTCGATTGACGAATCATGCGTTTAATAAATGGAACACTCAAACCAGGGTATATTGGCTTTGCTCTTTTGGGGAACATGCATTTGCTCTTACTTTCCATTCGCCATGCATTTAATTTCTTGGCATAAAATCTAGAAATATTCTTATCATTAAGCCAAACCGCATCCCGACCACATTACTACACCTTTGTATGAGTTTATGTATACATACTCATGTTTTTTGGTGCAACAGTTGCACGTGAATACATCAAGCTTCGAAATGATCACTTTATTACTCCTTTAAACTGCATATTATAACACGAGCGATTCAACTTCCGGTTTGAGACTGATTTAATAGTAATCGTTCCTCCCATTTTGAAAATGAAATCCTTTCTCCATTTAGTTATCCTCATTAGCTTCTTAATCATCAACGTTTCAAACTCAGCAAGAATCATATTTCTTCTCCCAATCGCTTCAACCTCCCATAAAATAGTTTTTGATCCACTGATCAAAGCCCTCGCCTTGAGAGATCACGATTTAACAGTTGTCTCCCCTGTTTCTTCTCAAAATCTACCATCCTCAGTGAAAGAAATCCATCCAGCCACAGTTGAAGACCTGGGCTACGGGCTCACCAGCCATGGACAAGATTTATTGGAAACGAGGAGACTTTTAAAATCCAGCTATTTCCCTTTATTTAATAGCACTTTTGTGGAAAAAGGGTGTCATAAATTGTACAACGATGTGCAAATCAAGTATTTGCTCAAAGGACTGAAAAAGTTTGATTTGGCGATAGTCAGTGGGCTCCAGAATGAATGTGCTTTGGGACTCGTGGATTTTTTCAGAGTGCCACATGTTTACTTAATGCCGATGGCCGCTCCTAATTATGTTACGGCGAGATTTGGTCATTATTTTCCTACTAGTTATGTACCCTCACCGTATACTGATTTTGATGATCAAATGACGTTTTGGGAGAGGTGTGCTAATTTTGTGGTGGAAACGGGGCTCCTAGTTTTTGCCAAGTATTATTTGTATCCATTGTACGAAGAAATTTATAGGGGCTATTTGGGACAAGATACGCCTAGTATTGAGGAGATTGAAGATAATGTTGGGGTGGTTTTAATGAATACAAACTTTGTAATGTCACATCCTCGCCCACTTCCTCCCAATTTGATTGAGGTGATGATAACAATGCAATTAGTGTTATAAACCTGCTAATTTTATAATTATTTAATTTTATTCTTTTTTTCTAGGTCGGCGGCATGCACTGCCGACCAGCTCGACCATTACCCACCGTAAGCTCTCAAGCCCCAAGTTTCATTCTTTATGTCTCAAATGAATTTTCTTGTAATCAAATCATTCATTTCATTTTAATTTCAGGAACTGGATAAATTCTTAAATGAAGCCGAAGAAGGTGTAATTTACTTCAGTTTGGGCTCTGTTATTCAACCGAAAGACTTGCCAAAGGAGGTTATAAACGTTTTTCTCAAAGTTTTTGAAAATTTGGACCAACGTGTGATTTGGAAATGGGATGATCAAAAGCTGAGACTTCCTTTTAACGTAATGGTTATGCCTTGGCTACCCCAACAAGATATACTTGGTAATTTAACTGCAGATAATTATGTATAACATGAAATGGACAAAATGATAAATATGATGCAGATTATGAACTATTAATGTAGGTCACAAAAATGTCAAGCTTTTCATTTCCAACGGGGGTTTGCTAAGTACTCAAGAAGCCATGTATCATGGAGTGCCCCTGCTTGGTGTTCCCCTGAGTGCTGAGCATGACCTCAACATGCGGCAAGCGGAAAGAGCTGGCTACGCAAGGAGTTGGGAGATTTTGGACTTGAATCAGACCCACCTGGAAGAGCTCATTGATAGGATGATTATAGAACCCCAGTAAGTCACATTGTTCATAGAATACTTCAGTTTTGCTGTCAAATTAAACAAACATGCCCTGCTCTGTTAGATATAAAGCACGTGTGAAACACCTCTCCAAAATATACCGAGAACTGCCCGATATCGCTTTAGAAAAGGCCCTATTTTGGGTCACTCACATCCTCGTCAACAAAGGGGCTCCCCATCTGAGATCTTCCGCAAAGGATCTCAACTATTTCCAATATCACTCCTTGGATGTGATGTCCGTTTTGATAGCAGTGTTGCTCCTATCCATTTATCTTGTTTACTTTGTGATCTCAATTTTGTGTTGCTCTAAAAAGAGCGTGCGAAAGGGTAGTTGTACCCTTGACCAACGAAATGGTACTCATTATGAACCAACACCAACTTCCGATAAAAAATGCGATTAACCGAACGATGCGTTTAGCCTAATGTTTAGAAAAATAATGAATGAATGCAAAATATGATAATAAAAACATTGTCAAGAGCCCAAATATTCATTTTGTTTCATTTTTTAACACTTTCATCATCAACATTTATTTCAAATATATTGTATGTATGTATGTATATTATTTACTCGTAATAATAATAATGACAATAATATTTTAACCTTGTACTTGAGTGTGAAACCCTATTTTTGCATATAAATAGGCTCCTTCTTAATATGTTGGCTTCTCTAAGAACTAAAAACAGATAGATTTTTAATACTCTACAATAATTAGTAATAACAAAACAGTTTTCTTCACAACTACTATACATTATAACCTTATGAATTATGTTACAAATTACATACAAACTTGTTCTGTACACACATTAGCAGACATACCTTATAGAATAGAGTACACAACAATAGTTCTCTTTCATCATTATTGATATATATTCAGTTTTTGCAGGCATACTCGACAGATACATTTTTACTTTGATACTTTTTGTTTTGTAGACACACGGCACATATTAGTTTTGACTGTCGTCACCAGAGAAAAAAGTTAAAGTTTGTGTTTCGTTTTTGTTTTTGTTAACTCACCAGTCAGTCATCAATATTTACAGGGGATTTTTTACGGAAACCGGATTAAATTACGAGCGTTCCATTTCAATTCTCACACTCACACATTCAAATAAACTCAAGACGTAAAAAAAGTTTGAATACCATGCATTGTCAAATGAAACCATAATAATTATTAATTCCAGCACAAAATCTTGGTTTTGTAAGGTATAATACATTACTAAATGTTTGATTAGAACATAATGATGCAAGAACGATGCTGTTTTCAAGTGTAGATATCTTTGTCTTTCATCATTACCAGTTTTCAGGTCTTGTCAGGTCATTAGGTCGCAAGAGGGCTACTTGTAGTGCACAAGAACACCCATTACATGCAATTTTCTTACTTAAAAACTAGTGACTGATTTTAGTGAAAATTTTAGTAACAAAAAATGTACCCATCTTCTTTTTGTAACGAAACGAAACAAGCACATAATTACCAGATGTAAAGCAAAACAAATTCATTCCTAATTTTGATGATTCATTTCCAATTTAAAAAACATTGGATTTTTGATTTGGTATCGCTGAATCTCATCCATAAAATAATGGTTTAATTATTAATACATAGTTTTTTTGTTAGTAGGATTTACAAAGGTTTCTCTGCAATTTAAAAAAAAAGATTTGGTAGGCAGTAATTTTTTGTAGTTTGCTTGCATCATAATATGCATAACATTAAAAGTCTATGGAAAATACCCGACTATGTTCACACTATTTTTTAAAATGGTAAATACTACAGTATTGATTGTGTCTCTGTACTGTAAATCTTGGGATGAATGCTAGTAACTATTAAATAAAAATAAAAAAGCAGTCACAAAAACCCTGAGTGAAGAACATAAAAATAACTGATTTCAGCAGTTACCACAAAAAATTGCTATTTATGGTAAATAAGGTAAAGGTAATTAATTAGTTACGGGCTATAGGTAAAATTAACGACATGCAGAGCAATATTATTCACCTCTCATCCAAATTAAAGACATTTTGGAACTGATATTTGGTTCAAAATGCCAATGTATTTGCCAATTGGCTCAGAACAATACTTTTGAAGGGATTTCCAAGTTTAACTTAGCTACAACTAGTACCTGAATCTGAATCTTTATAAATAAGAACTCAGTGGATATGATAGATAACACACCTGATGATTACTCACGTAATTGAGACTAATCTAAACGCACTCATAGTTTTACAATAATTAAATATAAAGTGAGGTAGATGATTTCTGGTTGCAAAACTCAAATAACTAAAATTAATTAATTAATTAGTTACCATTTCTCAACATTATTATAGCCCATTCAACCACCTGAGTGAGTTAGTTATAGGAGTTCCAAGTCTACTATTAATAACTACGCTACGATAAACTGTAAACGAATTCTTTTTTAATCTCATCCAGGTATTCATGAAAACGGTAGGAATATTGCACCAACTTGTGCAGAATGTGTGTGCAAAAACACTTAGAGAAGCCAGACAAAATATAGCACAAAAACCATATTATCATAGTAGTTTATCTTTTCAAATTCCAAACCAATGCATTCCCATTTGTCCAACAAATTTAACTATAGTTATTCAACACGTAATATACGGCCGAAAAACAACCTTGTCCATATTACACAATCATATCCGTTTACTATTCCCACAGTAGGTTTGTCAACAAGTCTAAATGGTTTCGATGAAAATACTCATCATCATCGGCACGAATTTTTTAATTCCCTGAGTTTAAATGAGAACTGTTTTACCAAGTTCTCATTCCATGCCGGATGATAATGTTTGACGTTGGAAGTGTGATGCACTTTTATGTGTGTTTTTGAGGAAAATATTAGTAGAATAATCCTCTATTGCAAAAACTGTAGGGCGAAATTTACAAACCCGTGATTTTTTGATGTGATGCAAGCTATTACCAGTATATTTGTATGTATGCTCGCACACATACAAGTCGCACACACGAGTCAATACACATTTTCTTTGCACTTTCTCCACTTTTACCAATTCTTTCATTTCAACATCCAGCTACATTTTTCCTTTTTGGAATAAGCTTTACTAATTTTTAGAATCGTAACCATTCCGTTCCTCTGAATTTAGTAATTTGAATTTTATTATGGAACAACCAAACTCAGCCAATTTTGTTGTAATTTTTAAAACTCGAAATAATTAATCAATACCGCGATTTGGGTTGGCTGTACTCAAATATAATGAATGCCGAAAGAAAAACAATCTACTACAAAAATCTTTTAAAAGAAAATGGAAAAGGAGCAAATTGGCGTACGAATTCTACACAAAGTTACAAATAGGAAGAAAGGGAAACCGAGGAGTTTTCACAGGCACACACTTTCCCATTCACACTCATACAAACATTCATTGTTCATCATGATATATATAATGTATCTACAATCCCCTAGTGTAATGTAAACTAATATAGTTTTGTATATAAATAAGATATTTTCATTACACATTTACATTACAGTACAGTTTTACCTAAGAAGGAGATTTTTGTTTACGTTAATTAATTAGGGATTTATTTTTTAGCTTAGAGTTGTTTTTAGACAGATGCTTAGTAGTGTACGGCGGATTCCTTATTTGCTTAAAAGCTTTGATTTGTACTTTCGAGTGAAATTTTCTTCGTTTTTTAAACTTCTTGCTTGGTGTTAAAAAGTTTCTAGTTTACGCTTCTCTATTTACACGTTATGTTACGTAATTATTATAAGAACCACTGTGATATACATTACACTGGTAGTTCCATTTATGTACTTATGTAGTTTGAGTACGTCCTATCGTATTTAATAGTGTCATTGGGAGACAATTGGTTTGATTTGATGATGTCGACGATGATGCTGCTGCCACAATAATTAATTATTGTAGTCGAGTTTGACATAATAGAATATATATATTTTTAAATCTGCTCTGTAAATTTTATGAAAAGCTACCAGCTAATTTGTAAAATATCAAAAAATTGTTTGTAATATATGCACCTGTTTCAATATTTATTTTTTTGTTAGAGTCAAGTAGTAAGGAAACATTGAAATACGTATATTGTTTGCCAAAAAGTCCTACACAGTTAAAGTACAATTTTTGTTTGTTCAGCATAGCAGCAGATTGTTGGCCAGTAGGAAAAAATTCGTTTGCTTTGGAAAACAGATATTTTTGGATTTAAACTCAACACGAAAAATGGAAACATGTAGCTCGTTATTCGTCCTTTGTTGATTAATCCTTCAATTTTCAATTAATATACTTCCAAATTAAATGTTTTTCATATTTTTGGACAAAAAAATTAGTATTACTTTCGAATTTACGATACAAAATTTTGTATGCTTGTCAAACTAAATTATTATTACCCTAGAGTTGTCTGCTTCGTCCCTATAATTTTCCTACCAACATTACGTTATAATATAAGAGTAGTTATGTCCAAAAGTTTTTTTTATCTTGTTGACATAAAGTTATACGAATGGTTAGGTTTTTGTTATATAGTTTTCTTTTTCTTTGTACAACTGAAGAAGGCACACATTCACTATATCAAGCAGCGAGAAAACAATCATTCAACGAATTACCGTTCTATTAACCAATTTTCGGAAACTGTTTTTTTAACTTTTACAAAGATTCTTGATCAGTTAATCTTTAACTTGCTTATGCCGTGTTCCAACCTAACCAGCATCTTATCGTCGTCTAAATTTTACAGCTTTACTTTTGCAATCAATTCATCGCAAAGCAACCTTTAATCGTTCCAAAACCTACTGTTCCTTCCTAATTATTACGTTTCCATTCATTTGCCTACAAGTTTTAGCTGCCGCATTTCACTCATGTCTCCAACACAATGCAATTTTGATTTGATTTTTGATGCTCAAAGCGGTACTGTACTCTCTCTTGTGTTCTAATTCTTTTGTAGTCTCCCTTATATAATGTTAGAGTTAGTATAGTTTATACGTTTTATCATCGACCATCCCCCTCTAAAAATGTTAACTAGTGTAATATAGAAATTAAAGCAATTTTTAGCTTGTTGTATAACATATTAAATAGATTTTTTTTAACACCTCTGACTTGAAAAAATTTGTAACTTCAGTGAGCCTCTTGTTGCAGGAAAAATTTGTTTTGTTTCCATTTTTACACAGATTGTAGACATCTTAGTTATTTACACAATAATGTTATTAACACTAAAAACAATTATTATTATTTCTACACTCATTTGCATCATACTCTTGAAGCATTCATGCGTATTTACTCATGCGGACATACCTGTAAATGCAATGAACAACACTTGAAACTCCATGTAGTCAAAGGCGAACCCCAAATTTCTCGTTGACAAATATAATCATTAGTAGTTAGTGTTTTTGGACTTGAAATTGCATTTAATTAATAACTTGTTGTACGTTCAAAAGAGATTTAAAACTTGCAGCTGCCTCTAATTTCTTTGCTAACTCAATAGTGGACATATGTTTTTGAAACTAATTTTCAGCAGCCTCTAGTTCAAAAGTAAAAGACTAAGGTGGGTTGCTTTGATATTGAATTCCGGCTGATTACGCCTCTTTACATAAAGCTTGCGGTTGAAAAATTCATTAAGAGTAAAATTTGATGACGATAAAAACCGGGAGGCATTCATCATTTTTATTTATATATTTCCATGAATGAGCTACACATTTTTACAGCTGCTAACAACACCTTCTTCTTGAAGCATGAATTATGTTTACTTCCGTTATTTTTTCTGCAAGGGAACGTCTCACCAATGGCGGCTCAACGTCTGCTCATTTTAAAACGGAGTAACGAAAACTGACATGGTATCTTTGCTATTATGTAGCTTGGCCTTATAGTTTACTGTACTGTATGTACATATTTACGAATCATCCTACTCGTTTTTGTTTTTAAAACACACGCTCAACTGCTTGCTCTCCTCCTTAAAATATTAATTGTACTACAAAAGATACAGACAGGAGTTGTATCTGCATATATTAATCTTCGTTAGCATTGTATTGTATTGTAGAGTAGAATAAAGTTGTATATATTGGACATTTAAAAAATGTTTTAGCATTCCTTACTTAAATAGATTTTGTGTAGGTAGATGCATACCTTCACTCTTTAAATTATTCATTACGTTACCTTACTTTAGTATAATAATTTAACACTCTTATGCAGATTAACAGGTTCATCAGGTACTTTGAATTGTTTTCATTAACTTGTATATAATATATATATGTATGTACTTAGGTGTATGTTTTATTTGCGACAGCAAAAAAATCAGTTAGTGTGTATTTTCATTCGTTACGGACTCGTTTGGTTTAGCTCATTTATATTTTTTTATCCCATCTCCTTTTTTCCTGCAATTGATTGTGAGTTGACTGTTTTTGTGAAGAGAAAAGGGTGTGAAACTTTTCTTGTTCATACTAAATGTAGTTTTACATAACATTTCATTATGTATGCTGCATTAGCATTGACGAAGGCAAATTGGTTAGTTAAAACGCCTTTAAATTAAATTGGAATTTGAAAATCGGTAAACTTGTCACTTAACTTAATCACAACCAAACTCTCAAAGAGCTGACTTGCAGGAATTAGCTTGCTTCCAGCTCTCAATTGTTGCATAAGTATAATATCTACATAAGAAATTGAGGAAGACCAACGTTACGACAAATCTAAGTTAGATTTATGAAAATATAGGACTTTCTCCATGGGCAATAAATTTTGATAATAAATTTCTCTTTCAGTGGCATTACAACTTTCACTTTTAGCTTCTGCAGCGACATCAAAATCATACAAGATATTTTTTTCCTTCCCAATAAAAAATTGTCTGCTAAAGCATTTCCCTCCCACTTTCCTCTCCCCAAAAACAGTCAATTTTTCCCTATGAATAGGAAGTAATTAAAAATCTCTTCCCTTCTAATTGTGATACATATTTTTCCTACACAATATTGCTGAGCCCTGCTTCTTCTTCAGAGAAAATTCAGATACACTTGTTACACACGCAGCTTTTTTAGTGATTGGCCCACTAGTATCAATTGAAGGAAATATACAGTAGTATAGTTGTAGTTACACAGTAGTGCTAACCAATATTACATTATTAAAAATATTTTTGTTAAAAAGCTACATAGTTTGTTGTAGTAAGTGGTGTGTGTGTAAATATCCCACAAAGACGAGAAAAAAATGTGTTTTTTTAATATTGTCAGGAAAATAGGTAAATATTATATAACGTGAGCTTTCTTTTTTTTATCATCATGTTTTTGTTGATACAAAAAACCTTAATCGTAACATTTGCACCATGATCATCATAGAATTAATTGTAGTTCTTAAATGTAACAAACCTCTGGTTTATTTCTGGTTTTGTAAAAGATGTGTACTTGAAAACGTTTTTAGAAATACGGCGCTATAGTCTAACTAAAAACAAAGTTGTCAAAAAACATTTCTGTGATGATTTTTTCTTGTTAAAAAAACTTTCTCCGCTCATGCATCCAACTAACTCCTAGTTACGTATATTTAGTATTACTTTATCTAATGTTAAGATAATGGATAATATGTAGGTATGTGTTTGTCTGTATGTAATAACCATTTGTACTCTTTTTTGAGATATATATCATCTTTCCCCAGAGCTCTGGGATTTTGATGTATACTCTCTAATAACAGTATCCTAAAGTTTAGCAATATCAATAGTTTTTTTAGCATGCAGTTGTTTTGTTTGTAAATAAGGTTTGCATGATAAACACCCGCCATAATAATAATTACCATTTGTATTATTTGCATGAGGACGTTAGAGTCAATCATACAATTATTTGAAATTCAATGCTGCTCTCTGCCTATCATCTTCTACAAGTTGAATAATAGAAAGTGGTGAGTTTTTTGACCCAATTATTTACTAGTAATACAGAAAAAATTTGTCCTTCTATCAAAATAGAACACCCAATTATTATAATTATTATGATATTAATTTTTACGTGTGTTTTTTTAGAAGACTCTGTTTTGTCATTTAAAATGCGTTGTTCCAATTTCAGAAAAAGAATTTTCAGGAAGATGAAGAAGCGTGGTTTAATTTACGGAGTTTAAAGAAAATCTATAATAATTATAAATATGCAACACAACACAACAAGTACACTGATGATAATTGATGATAAACAGGCGAACGTAATATTTAGTTAATGATTAAAAGTAATATGAAATGACTTACAATCTAAAATACCCGTATTCATTTAGTTACTTATGCAAACAAAAAATTCTATGATAACATTCTATTATAACATTGTTCAACAATTAATTAATTGATGGAGAGTGCAGCTAGCTAACTAAACAGCTTTTTAGTATGTGGGTGTACTCTCGTGTTTGCTATAAAGGTTTTATAGCTGTTGTTCAGATATCTGGATCTCTTACTAGGTAGTTTTCAAATATTATGCATCTTTTGTTGAAGAACAGATAATATTTTCATGTGGATGATCGAAGAAACTTATAATGTAAGACCTACAATTAGTATAAAAGGTGTTATCCTTTCAGCAATCTTCAGTTAAGTTGTACTATCAGTGAATTCTGGTTTGAGCTGGCTCTGCAAATAAAGTAGAGGTTGATAATTAGGTGTAATTTGTATAAGTGTGTGGGTGGAAAGCTAGTATAATTTATTACCATCAGTGGACGCAGTTGGGTATTCTTTCCTCATCATGGCTGTCTTGCATGTTGGAGACATTCCGGCTAATATGCACTAGCAAAGGGTCCGTTGCACAAGGGATATTGCCGTTTGCCACAGGGTGGCCGCCCTTCAAAAAAATTTGCAAAGTTTACTTAAACATTAAGTTCGTTTTAATGGGAAATATTAACTTCTTTTAATGCTTAATGTTTTACCTTCGTGTCAAGATGTCCTTCAACGGCTGTAACACCGACCAAAACTTTCATTTCAACGCCGTTGAGACTCTCCACGGAACGGAGTGCTCTGGGAGGATGCCCATTTCCGTTAACATACAAGACTATAAGCAAAATCACAATAGTTTTTAGACTGAAAGGCATTAGTTTAGGTGAAAGGAAATGATTAAAATAGGTTACCTCCTTGTGGAGGACGTGATATCAGCGGGAAGAAACGATTCCTGCAGAGAATAATGGTGACACACAGGGAAATGAAAACGGCTGACAACGCCATCCCAATGACAATGCCTTTGAAAATGAAATAGAATAAAATATGGATGAACATAAACATGATGTTTTTCTAAGGATTTAATGTAGCTGTGTATATTTTTAAATAAGTACCCATTTCCATCGTACCAAGCCTCTGCTGATCATTTGTAAGTGGGACCACTTCCGGAATTTTTGGGCCATCATTTGGCGGTGGCTCGGGTTTCTTGGTTAGTATCCTCACAAAAACGGTCTCTGATGGCTCTCCAGCTCCAGCCCTCGTTTCAGCTTTAACTCTGACGGCATAAATCTCATTAAGGGTTAACTCATTGAGGAAGATTGACGTGTTGCTTGTTGGCTTCAGTGCCCAACTCCCATTTGTAGCGGTTGTAGTTGTGGGAGTAGTAACAGCGGCTGTAGATGTCGTGATAACACCACCATTACTACTTGCATTTTGTGAGGGGGATGCGGTGGTATTCAGTTTGAACTCAACCCAGTATTTTGTAATCATCCCGTTTGGTGAGGATGGTGGTTTCCACTCTACTTCCACAATAGTCTGATTGAGAACCCTCCAATGCAGGTTTATTGGGACACCAGGAACTACGCAAACAGAAGAATATTTTTAAAAAAATGTTAGACGAGCCCAATTAACAATTTTTTAAAAAGATTTAACATCTAATCCTCTAATACTTACTTCCGGGCAACGTTCGAGATTCAATTTTTTGAGAGTATGGCCCAACTCGACCGTCTTTTAAAGCCAGCTGGACGACGAATTCGTAAGATGTGTAAGGAGCAAGTCCGTTAATCTCTACAGATTCTCTTGTACTGAAAAGTAAAGCAGATACCATATTAGTCAAAACTGACATTCATTAACAATCCAAATTTATATTATCATTCAATTATTATGTAACAAACCTGCTTAAAATGTAAATTTCAATAGTATCAACTTTGTTGTACTTTACAATGTAAAAGTAGCCATCAGTGCTGTTTATTATTGGCTGATCCCACTTTAGACGAACTTCAGTGGCGCTACAAAAATTATAAATATCATGAAATACATAATTGTAACCAGATCGTAGGTACGACTGTAGATAGTCTTAGTTTCATCAAAAAAAATCAGAATAGTACCTCTTGGGATGAACCTGTAGCCCCGCCACCAAAGGCAACATCCCTTCCCCTGAGTTCACCGACTGCCCATCCTCCGAATCGGTGAGAGTACTGATGAATTTACTGGCAAGAGAGGATTCCCAACCTGTGCCCCAAGTCTGAAGGTAAAATTCATAGGTTGCTCCCGGAACTGAAGAAAACGAAGAATTAAATTCGTTTAAAAACCATTTATTTTTCACAATAGCTTAAATAACAGTAATAAATTTACCCAGGTTGGTGAAAAGATGCTCTCTCGCATTATCATCGTAGACGGTAATCGGCCCAAAGAAGACCACATCATTGACTCTCTCCGATTTTGTAGAGTAGGTGATGCGGAACCCCTTCACACTGATTTCCTTTGGTCTCGGCGGCTCACTCCAGTTGACGAGGGCTGAGGTCGAGTTGAGAACCGTGAGGTGCATTGAAGGCGCAGCGAAGTATTCATCAAATGTTATTGAGTGTGTTTGATTGTAATTTGTACTGTTTCGGTTTGCAAGGTTCGAAATTATAACCCGAGTCCAGGGCATAGAATCTTTGCGAGTTGGCCAACCCATGGACGTGCTGGGAATTAGGCGGAGCTCATAATCTTGGTCTGGGTCGAGATCTGTGATTAGAAACTCCTCCGACTCCCCGTCGATATACCTGACGTTGGAGAACTCTCCGTCGACTGATCTCCACTGAAGTTTGTACAGAATTATTTTTCCCCGAGCTTCCTTGTTGGTTAAGGGTCTCCAGAATATTCTGGCCTGAGATGGGGCAAATCGCTCCATTTCAATTGTTGGTGGTTTGTTGAGTGGCACTGTAATAATTGGACGTCATAATATATGTAAATGCTAAAGTAAAAAATGGCTATACAAGAGAGATAGATATGCTGGCATGATTCCATTATAAATAATGTTTTACCATCTTCGGTTGTTTCACAAACCACCAAAGTTGACTGCGCACTGGCTGACTTTTTTGAATAGCTTCTGACGTAAATGCCTAAATGAACGGATTGAAATTTTAATTAAGCGTTTAGAATCAAATGGAAGTTTGCATTGGAAGAAAATAATAATTATTCCTTACTGTAATTTGTATGAGGACTCAACGATGAAAGGTCAACGGAGGAAACATCTCGGGCGACAACCCTCTGGGTTTCTGCTCCCACTAAAAATTATATGGTAAATACAGCTTATGAATTTTGCTAGTTTCAAAAGTTTTTTCCTGGATGATTGAACTTTGAACACTTACGCAAAGGCATGTAATGAACTGAGAACGCATGAATATCCTTGAAATTGCTCGGCTGCTTCCAAGCCACCGTCAAAGCTGTCGGATGCTTTTCAACGCACTCCACATTCGTGGGGGCGTCTGGAGCTTCCCTGCTGTTGTTGACAAGCAGCCTCGCCGTCCCAACCGCATAGACACGATCATCCGCGATCACTTCGCATTGGTAAAAACCACTATCATTTCGTATCGTGTTTGAGACGACCAGTTCGTTACCTTTCACCTGCGGAGAACCAAACCAAAACCACATCGGTCAGATCTGTCTCAAAGAAAGCATGACAACTTTCACTTTAGCACCCTTTCACTTACCTTCACTCGCCCCTTCCCTGCCTCCAAAATCTGTCCATCTTTGTACCAAACCAGGGAGAAAAGCGGATTAACTTTGCACTCAAATCGGACTGTTTTGGCTGGTGGGTATTGGTAGGAGACGGGCTCCCGCTGGAGAGCTGGAAGTCTAAAAACTTGTAACGTCTAGAGGAAAAAAGTGAAACAATCCAAAATTCCATAACTTTCTCCAATAATTCATATTGATTATTATTAAGTAACAAGCAAACCCAACAACTCACCCGTGAAACCCTCCCTAAATCGTTATCAGCCACGCAAGTAAAATTGACAACGGTCGAGCTATGGACCAAGTCTGTTGAGACGTTGATACTGTTGCGGAAGATGCGATGGGTTGAGACATGAATGCTCACTGTGCCGTTATCTGTAATAAACCAATTAAATTAATACAATACTTCATTTTTGCAACCAGCATTTATTTACTTTCGCCAAACCACACCGACACGGTCATAATTACAAACAAGAGCGTATTCGTGTTGGTTGGTGCGTGAAGACTTGCAATAAATAACAAATTATACACATTGTGCTGCTAATTACCATTAAAAATAGTCATTATCCAATTTATATCTGGTAATGGGATCCCTGAAGCAATGCAGTCAAGTTCGGGACTCTCCTCCTCCCCGAGAATTCGCGTAGCCTCCGCAAAGGTTGACGTGGGTAGTATCTTTGGGGGCTCAGAGCTGACATTATCGCGGCCTGGAAGTATTACCAGGCTGACGTGTGAAATACGCTCATGCTTGGAAGTTGCGTCCCATGCGACACATCTAAATTGTAAATTACAATACAATACATTATTATCATGGCATAAATATGATGCTAC